>CM023448.1:34531834-34649265 GCA_013339765.2 Haemaphysalis longicornis | reverse complement strand
CAAACTGGACGCCCTAATCCGCAAAAACATACAAAGCTGCCTTGGGCCTCCTACATTTTCCTCTACTGAGCGTCTACTCTAACTTGGGCTGCATAATACCCTCAGTGAAATTCTGGAAGCCCAACGAACCTCACAGCTACAACGGTTGGCCCTTACTCCCACTGGCAGGAACGTGCTTCGCACCATTGGCCGGTCCACCCCGTCTGCAACTCACGAACTTCAACGCATCCCTCTTCACATTCGCCAGCGGCTTAGGGTCGCCCCAATCCCAAACATCATCATGCATCCGACGTTCAATAGGGGAAGGCGAGAAGCTCGTATCAGAACGCTCACAAGGCGATATGAAACCGACGCCCAAACGCGCTACACGGATATCGCCCATACTCCCAACGGTTCACACACACCCTCTTCACCCTGGACTCTACCGGCAATCTCGCCACTGCAGCCACCTACAAGCAGCTACCAGTTCCCACAGCAGAGGCACTCGCCGTCGCTCATGCGACCACCACCCACCAAAAACAGCCCTACCTAACCATCATCACCGATTCTCAGCAAGCATGCCGGTGGTATCAAGCTGGCCTGGCACCCCCTCAAGCTCTTCCCATCTTTCACTGTCTCCCCGAAGAAATAGAGATAACAATATTTTGGACCCCTGGCCACTCTGCCTTGCTGTGAATGACGCGGCCCATGCCGCAGCCCGCGCTCTCCACAACCGGGCACTCCCTCTGCAAGGCTAGATACCACAGGACGTCCAGATTCCGCAAGCACCACCTTAACACCGCTGGACTGTACCCATAGCTCCATCCTTTCCCACTACACAAACAACAGAAGAAGGTACCCTCCTCCCCACCCATCCCTTACCCCAATGAAGCCTATGTCTATCGCCGCCTTCAGACGGAAACTTTCTATAATCACACGATTCTCTCACACATCTCCCCATCCCTCTTCCTCCATGCCAAGCGTGTGACCTTCCTCTTACCACCTTCCACCTAGTCTTCCTCCCGCACACCGACCCCCCTTCACTCCCCTCCCCCGCCTTGAGCAGTGGGAGTCCGCTCTGACCAGCTCGTCACTTGAGCAGCAGCTCGCCCTGGTGAAACGAGCTCTGGAATCGGCGCGGGCTCGCGGCCTCCTGGACATGGGAGGCTGACCACTTCCCCTTCCCTCTCCCCTAAAACTCAAATAAACGTTTTTACCATGACAAATTGCTTGACTTCAATTCTTTGTTAATTTCAATGCCACGTTAGTAACAGTGATTGCGGACTACGCTTGTCGTTAGTATTCATTGTCACTGCCGAGCTCCGCGACAGAGGGAGGCCAACGCGAAGACGACGACGAAGACGACAACGACGACGTGGAGTGGGACCCGGAGCCCCTCCTCACGTACGGGGAGGTGCTGGAGTGGTACCGGCTCGGCCGGCGCACCGCTCCGGCGCCCCACCCGGAACTAACACGACAGCAGGCAGTGCTACTACGCCAACTACAAACACAGTCAGTGATCACGCCGGCGCTCGCACGTCACGTGTGCCCGGACGTGTACGCCAGTGACGTGTGTAGTGTGTGCGGGCAACATCGCGCAACTCTGGCCCACATCCTGTGGGACTGTGCAGTGCACCCCGTGGAAGCTGCCGACCTCTACGGCCGGCTGCCGGACACCATAACGAGTGCCGTATATTCGACGGACCTGGCCGCACAAACTCTAGCCGTCCAGCAGCTCGAGGCTGCTCTCGCCAGGCAGAAGCGGAGCGAGTCGCAGACGGGGGGGGGGAAAGGGACGAACTTCCGAGTACCTTTCGCGCACCGCTCACGCCGACGCCGGCGGGGCCTAGTCCCGAAGACGTCGTGAACGTGGGTGGGATGTGGAGGCTCTGCGCATCCCGACCTCCCACTCCCTGCTGGCCATAAATAAAGTCTTTATCTCTCTCTCTCTCGTGTTCGGCAGGTACGGTTTCTTCAATCTTGGATGACGCCCGTGCTTGTAGAGTGCTCAGGTTCTAGGCGCTCGATTCTGATTTGGCTGCTGTGTATCTGTCGCTATTGCTGCACTAATTGACACCCAACTTGTGCTTGTGGCCCTAAGATGGTCTTAAGCTGGTCCTGAACGATAGGGGTGAGTAGCTCGAAACTGCCCTGGAATTGCTTTCGTTTATATAACTTAAGGTGTTTTGGTCCTGCTCAGGTATCGCTTGTTCCCGCCTTCGTGTCTTTTTTATTACGGTTTATGTTAGCGATTTCGTAGTGGGTTCTACTGAGGCAGCTTGAGGGAGTGGGCACGTTTCGTATGGGGGGTGTATGCGGGATTTGGCTCAAGTTTTATCATAAGGGCTTTGAGTGCTTCAGTTTTCGCCCTTAGTGTCTTTATTTCCTATTGTACATTTCTGAATTCCTTACACTGTGGACTAGAAGGAGGAGCAGATGGAGAGAGAACGAGAGCCCAGCTCACGTTGTTGCGCTCTGTTTCGTTGTCCTGCCACCCAATCTTCCCCTCGTGCTGTCCGAAATTCAACCAGGACCAGGAAGGGCTCCGTTAGAGTCGGACTGTTGATCCTGAACATGAGAGATAGACACATACCTTTATTAAAAGAAGGCGCCCCTAGGCCAGGGATCCGGGTATGGATCTGAGGGCCAACTCTACCCATTCCGTCAGTTGTCGCTGGGATTGAGTGGTTGCGTCGGCCAGCCAATCCTCCCACTTGGTGAAGGTGGCGTGAAGTATGGACGGGAGAGCGGGATTCTGGGTGCAAGTGGAAAGTGTGTGACACATGTCCGGGAATTCTCCGCAGTGTGGGTATTGTGGTGAACCTTCTATTTTTCGGAATTTGTGTGTCATGTAAGGCGCGGGAAGCGACCGGATCCGTCTTTGTCGAAGCATAGCAGAGTTCCGGCTGGCCCATCGTTTCCCCTGGTGGTACTGCAGGACTTGCGGGCAGTCTCAACGGAGGGGCCTGGTCGCATTTCCATTTCATCTTTCGGAGGATCCAGGTGCGGCTCCCGGAACTGTATTCTGCATTCCTTGCTGGCGGTGAGGTGGTCGCCCTGGCTGAGCTCACATTGTAGGTTGCACATGTGGTTCAGCTGAAGGTCATTAGTACCGCATCATTCCCATCCTATGACGTCTGGCGTGGGGGCGAACGTCAGAGCGGTCGCCTTCCATGCAGCACTTGAAGCAGTATGTAAGGGTTTCTTGTGCATATAACGATTTTTTACTATTTTGTAGTAGACATAGCAATGGACTCTCGGTCTCAGAATGGTAATTACCACCGAGACTGATTGTCGAATTAGCCAGCACGCCACGAATCTGTATCCCAGGATCAATAATTTACGGGTATTTCTTGGGGTGTACTCAGTCCGTATGTCGGCCAATATGCCTCTACTTCAATTGTGGGGGGGGGAGGCAGTAATGTAAAATTTTGGAAAAATTCCCGGGGATATCGGCTGGGTGGTGTTGTCAAGTTGCCTGTCTGCAAGTCCGCGAGATTTCCTGACGGTCGCGACGTTTTGGTCGTAGTCTGTTGTGATCGTGATACTTGCTTGCTTCCACGATAATTGAAAGCAGTTGTGTATGCTCTCGGAGACGGTTGCCACGTAGTATTTTCAGAATTCAAGACCCTCCATGGGTCTAATAACCATTTTAAAGTGATCTTTTAGTAGTTTCGGCGATATCGAGAAACGCGAGGCTTGGCTGCTTTGCCGCTGTGGTTGTGCAGACAAGGCTCTGTTTGGCCCCCTGCTAGCCTTGCTCTACTTTATCTTCGATTTCCTAACTACCTCGATTCAGGTACCTTGGGAATCCCTTCGTCGTCGCTTTCTTGGTCATACTCATTCATCTCCATGCGTCTCTTGCACTCGCTCGGTCTCCACTGCCGTAGAAGCTATGCGTCAAGGACAGGAGGTGGCCGTGCAATAGGGAGCCACGCCTCCGCCGGCCTGTTCCAAAGTAGGCTTAGCTCGTGAGCCCCCACTTCGAAAAATCAGATGCCCTTAAGTTCATAAAAGATTTTCTTAGAGCTAGGATAATAAATTTCCCGTAGTCCTCGTAATGTTGTACGGGTGGTGCCTGATTGATCTGTGGATTCGAGGACTTTTTCCATTTTTTATGCGTTCTTCGCAATCTGAACGAAGCGAGGCTCAGCAACGGCGACGACGATGATAATCTCCTGTACTTCCCTCCAAACCCTGAAAACACGGGGCTGAGTGATCTATTGCCAGCTGAGCGGCTCCCTGACATCCTAGTATTATCAGCATTGCGTAACGTATTGCCGCCGGAGCAAGACCACGAGATCCTAGTGTTGTACGTCATACCTGTAAGAAAAAGCACGCCACATTAAGCGAGTATTTCATTTACCCTGGTGAAATCGCCAAGAAGCTACTTGGCCACCACGGTGCATACGGATGCCTTTTGTATTACCCGGCCAAACGCACGTGTCTTGAGAGAGATATCGGTAATGCAGTCCTGATACTGTTGTAGGTTAAAAGGGTTAATTTAGTCGCAGGAATATTTAATGGCAAGCCGGCCACTTACCCTTTGTTTCACATCTTTCTGGTGATGAAAGGGTCTAATCACACAGAATATATGGGTTTGTAGGCGGCTCTGCAGCTCTGAGCAACTGCGAAACATTTTTTATTCAGGTGCAGAGGCTGTCTTTAGGCGGCATGAAACTCACTTATGGTGCGAACACATTGGGTTCTCTTCCATCCGCTGGGCGGAACTTAAACTCAGTGGAACTGAATGTTTTAAAAAAACACAATATCTCTGCACCTTAATGACTACTTACATGCTGCAAATGCGAACGGAATATCGTCTTCTCCGCGGGAGATTTTCAGACATTTTCTAAAACCGAAGCTCTTTGGCGAATGCTAATTTTAACTCTCCGCAGTTAAAACTACAAAGCAAATGCGAGCGCACTTTCATCAGCGCTTGCTAGCGGCGACCACTGAGCATCCCCGGTGGACGTTTTGCCAAGTAAAGCATATCCACTTAGGGAGATTGGCCAAGATGGGCTAAAAATAAAAACTCAAGCATTTGCCGTAACCGTGCCAACACTTCCTCGGAACGATAAACGCGTCATAGCGTAAGCCCATCCAAAATGATATTCGATCATCACTTCAAAACAAATTGGACCTAATCTACGCTGTGAAGGTGATTGGAAAGCAAGGCTTTAAGAGAGAGAGTGAGAATACATTTTTTTTTCATTTAGCCAGCAGAGGCTGACGTGTGGGCCTCGCCCCGTTAATGCGTCCCTAGTCCGGGATGCCTTGGCTTCGGCTGGCCTCCCGGCTTCGGGTCACCAGCTGAAGCTGGATATCCAGGTCCGGGCTGGCCAGGAAGCCTTCCACTGCTCGAAGGTGGAGTTGGGAAGGAGGAGTAGGGGCAAGTATGGAGTTCGTTGGCACTCCCGTATGATGTGGTAGAGGGTACAAGGCTGGGGACAGTAAGCGCCGAGCGAAGGTTGTTGGGTGGGGAAGATGAGGTGAGGTGGGCAGGATGTACCTTCCTAGTTGCACAAAGCTGTACCTTCCTCTCTGGAGAGGCGCCAGTGTGGTGGTGGGAGGCTGCGGTGAGTTTACTTTTGTAATGGGAGAGTATCTAAGTGTAGCGGCTCAGTGGGTAGGGTTGATCTTGAGGGAGTAGACATTGGCCACCATCCGCAATGGCTCGGTATATCAAATCGCAAGCCGCGGCATGCGCTGCTTCTTTTTCGGGGATGGCGGAGTGTCCGGGAGCCCAGATGATGCCGATATCAGGGGTTGTCGAGCAGTTTTGGAGGATGAGTAGGGCTGATAATGAAATGCGGCACAATCTGGTAGTTTCGGCAGCCTGTCTGCGAATTGGTGATGATAAACTAGTTCATGGCGGAAACTGGTGGCCAGGGCAATGGCTATTTCTTCAGCGACATCGATTGAGGTTGTGGTAGTACTAGCGGCATCGGTGAATTGGCCTGTATGGGTAACTACACAGGCTACGTGGACGGCGCGCCCAGGGTAGGGGGTGGAATCTGTGTACAGGACGCTGGGGTCATTTCTGTATCGCGCACTAAGGGCCCGATCCCGAGAAGCGCGGATGCCAATGTACTAGTTGGCGTGCATATTCGAGGGATTGGGGACACTCGGATGCAATATCGCGGGGCAAAAGGATGCGTTTTTGTTGTTCCCTAGGGGGTCTCGGGTGGTGTCCTAATGCTTTAGGGACTCATCGACCTGTGGGGGTCAATTTCCCGCGCCGTAGTTGAACTGAATGATGGGCTTGTTGCGGCTCTTCCCGCGTGTTTTGGACTCCCAAAGAAACTTGTTTTTGGGTCGCAGGGGCAGTGGGGAGGCCAAGCGGGAATTTTTTTACGCTTGGCAAATCTTGATATTGAGTCGAGCCTGTTGTGTTGTTTTAAGAGCGAGGTATGGAGTTGCGTAGGTAATGCGTTTAATAAGCCGAGCTTGCACTAACTGTAGGGTATTGTGCTCTTTAAGGCCTCGACGGCGGTTGGAAATGCGTTGCAGAAGGTGCATGAGTTGCGACAGGGGTTTATGTATTGGGGAAATTTTGTGCTCTCCGGAGCCGTTTTTGGGCATTGTGAGACCCAACACCCGGAGTTACCGTACGTTGGGTACTGGCTGCCATGCACCGGCCAGCTGAGGTTCAGGTATACTTCGAGCCGATTTGTGGGAAAGCTGGGATTGGAGCGTCAGTAAAGCTGATTTTTCGGGTGTGAACTGGAGGCCTCGTGTCTAGAGGTAGTGAACGGTAGGTGTGATCCTTTGGTGCAAGGCGTCTTGCTGCTATCGTCCACTGGAGCTAGTAGGCGTCCAGACAGCACGCCCATCCGCATGTAGTAGCGCGTGTTTAATGTGGGGAATTGACTGCAATTTCGGTGGGAGGTCCTTCATTGCGATGCTGAATAACAGTGGCGAAATGACCGACCCTTGCGGAGTACCTTTGGTTGAAGCGGGAAAGCGGAGGATCGAAGATATTCAATACCAATTGTCGCAGTACGGTCCGCTGAGAAGGCCATGACGTAGTCATACATGCACTATCCCCATCCGAGAGATGCGAGTCGTGCAAGCATTGCCGAGTGTGAAACATTATCAAAAGCATCGTTGATGTCCGTAGTGAGTATGCAGTGCTTGTGGGGTGACTTGAGGCGACCAATATTGTCAATTTAGGTTGGATTAGAATATCTTACGTGGATGGATGGGGTCAAAAGACAAACATGGACTTGGAGAACAGATCATTACACTCGATATTTTCTACCAAGCGGTTATGCCCTAAATGTTCCTACAGTTCCCAAGCACACGATGTCAGTGAGATGGGGCGAAGGTTTTAATGGTCAATGGCTTCTTATGCTTTGGGATAAGATAACCTGTGGAAGAGTACCCGCATTCCATTGTTTGTTGATGTACTCTAATAAAGCTTCAAGGGCGGCTGTATCGAGATTGCGCACGCATTTGTTCTGGATGCGGTCTTTACCTGGTGTGGTATTGCGGGTGAGGTTCCGCACGACTGCATCAATTTCTGGAAGGGTGAAGGGCGCATCGAGGTCAGCGTTTGGGGAGCCTGTGTAAGGAGCATAGGGCAGGGACGAGTACCCGTCTGGTCGTGCCCATGCGTTCGTTAGCTCTTCTAGAAGTTCTCGTTCTGTGCCGGAATAGGTTTGTATGAGGCGACGCAGCTGGTGGGCCCCTGCTGTTTTGGTTTCGTGGTTTCCTATTAGAGATCTGAGGAGATGCAAAGTTTTTCGCATGCCTAGCGTTTTTTGGAACTTTGTACAAAATTGAGCCCAATTTTGCTGGCATAAATGCTGAGCACATTCCGCAGCCTCCTTGGTCAAGTTAGAAATTCTCTTGCGTGGTCGCCGATTGGTCCTTCGAATTTTACATCGCTTTATTAGACCACGGCAGGCAGCCCAAAGAATATCGAGGTGGCCATCTACCATTGTGGTGTCAGGGGTAATCAGGATTTCCTTTGTTTACTTTCGTGCTGTGTCCAAGATGGCAGCCGATCATTCTTCGATGTCATGAATAGATTGGGCAGGGTGTAGTTACGAAATTGTGACCAATCCGTTAAGCGTGCAGGGTGAAGACGAGCTTTTGTAGCTTTTGTGTGAGGTAGCTGCAGGCTGATGATGTGGTGATGATCATTCGCGAATGTGTCTGGGAGGCATGCCAAAATGGAGTCTTTAACATTACAGGTCGTAGACAAGTCCGGAGAGGAGTCACGAGATACGATGTTGCGAATACGGGTGATTGTGCCGGGAGCATTGCATAGGTGCAGGTTGTTGTTTCGCCATATGGCTTCGTAAACTTGCGTGCCCTTCTTGCAGTCTCTGGGGTAACGCCAGGTGGTGTAGTGGGCATTAAAATCTCCCACAATTACCAGTGCACTGTCTCCGGTGCGTTGCCGGACCATACGAGTGAGTGGGAGTAAAGTGGGGAGCAGTTGAGAGGGAGGACTGTAGATGTTCAGAACAAAGCAGCTTTTAAACTGGCAAGTTCCTGGGAGGAGTTCCACGAACACATATTCTTAATCAGTTGGAAGGGTGTGAATTTGGGCAGGCTGGGGCAATTGCACTAATATGGCCGATCGACAGCCACAGCCGGAGACAAATGTGGAGTATTCTTGCAGGCACGGATTTTCTGTATACCTTCATTGAAGCACAATGAAAGTGAGAGGGTTGGTTAGAACATAGTGATTGAGTACATTCTGCTTGTTGCGATATAATCGGCAGTTTCAGTGCCAGAGAAAGGTGGGAGGGAGCGTAGCACTTACTGCGGTGGGGTTTCTGGGGAGAAGTGCTCATCGTCAGTTTCGTTCATTGCTGTGGAGCTCGCTGGTGGTGCCTGGTGCTTCCGCGGGATGCGGCGCATCGTCGTTTGTGAGGCGGAGAGATCAGAGTGGCTTTCATGGGCAGCTATGCGTTCCGGCCGGGCTTGGTTGATATCACGGAAGAGGCATTCAAGGTGAGCGATGTCCACTGTGGTGAAGGGGTTTGGGAGTCTCGTAGGGTTGGCAGAAGGGGAGGGGGGTGGTCGAGGGATAGTTTGTGGGTGGATGCATTTTTGATGAGTAGCTTTAAACGATTTTCAATGTTGGCGGTGCGTTCTGTCTTGGCTGTCAACAGTTGCCTGAGCTGATCATTTTTTCTCGAACTGCGGTGATTGTAGCTTGGCTGTCGAGGTCGGGCTGTGTAAGAGGAGGCAAGGGGGAAAGTCAGTTGGTGGGGTTGTGTGCTTGCTAGCAACACGTCTCTATGGCTTCGCTAGTGGTGCTGGTGGAGGTGGCGAGGCAGCGGCGACTGTATTTGAGGGTGGGGGATTGCGGTTGGGTGATACGGGTGCTGGATTGGAGTTTTTCAAGTCGTTTACGCAATCGTGAGGGGGTGAAGGTGGCCTGGGCTTCTTTCGACACTCCTTGCTAGCCATTGGGTGTTCCAGGCCGCACAATGTGCAATTCGGAATGCATTGGTGACTGTCGCTCGGATCGCGTTCTGACACTGGGAGAGCTGCACACATCAGGATTTGGGCATATGTCACGGGTGGGACCCACGCACCCCGCAGATCGCGCAGCAGTGTATAGAGTGGCGGTATGTCCGACATCTTGTTTGCAGACCATAAAGAGTGACGTATAAACGGATGTGTGGCATTTCGAAAGTGAGTACTGATGTCGTAGACGAGCGAAGCACTCGGGCGTGGATTATTCTGTGACGTGGGGTGGCAATCGTGTCCGGTAGCGGCTGGGTAGTTGTGGCTGGGTCCCGGCCAGGGACTACACCCCGTATAGTACCAGGGAAATACTTCAAGTACGGCGCGAGCGCATAGGTAGCAGTGCCGAGCTGAATGTTGGTAACCTCGCTAACGGCGGAAGCGCAAGCAGGCGTATAGGTGCTAGCCACCATTTGGTTCTGTGTAGCCTGGACTTGTAGCGTGACTTGCTGGTAATAAATGTTTTGTGGGAGGTTGCAGCCTGGTGAAGCCCGTGAATTAGTTGCCCATCGCTTTATGTTGCAAGTCTCAGGCCATGGCGAGGTCGATAGATGAATTTATATTAAGGTTTCGGGTTGTCTGGGAGCAGAAACCTTGCGACGGGATGCCAGTGGCTCACTTGGTACAGAGGGGGTTGGAGGCAAGCAAAGGCGGTTGGGGCTGTGTGGCCTTGACGCAGCGTAGCCTGAGCAGAGTTTTCCGTGGTCTGGGATGACAGATTGTCCTGCCGTTGTTTTCTTCATAAGCCATTTTGTTTGCGCCCGGCACTGGCGGTTGCTGAGCGAAGATTGACCAGCGGCCGCCATAGGGGCAGTGGCGTTAGTCTAACTGCACCTGGCGGTGTAGTCCGGGGTTTTAGGCCAGTATTTGGGCACTCTTTGGCCAACGGCGAAGATTCCGGTGTGTGTCGATGCACTAAATTCTTAGCTGCACAGTGATAACCGTTGTTGCTTGTTTTCCACAGAAAAGGCACAGGAGGGCTCAGCGGTAGATCTTCGTCTTCACCCCAAATGAATGAGAGAAAAAACGACACCTACAACAAGTTCGCATGCGACGTGACTTGAATTCATACACGTGACTCTACAAAGAGTGAAAAGAGAGGATCTGCAGCCTTTACGTGTTTACCTGAAATTCGCAGAGGCGGCGTCCGGACGCAGCAGCAGCGTCGCCCACGGCCGGGGTACAGAGGCGGACGCTGTCGTTGTAGCGCACTGTGCGTAAACAGAAAGAAAACGGAGAGCAGGGTCATTCAATGGGTGAGACAGGGAACATAGCTATCCTGATGTGGTAGCTCGGGGCTACCCTACCTTGCGAAACAAGCGCAGACACAAAACCAATTCGCATGTGAGCTTAGTGATTACCATTTATGCCGATTAAAACTAGTTCGTTTAGTAAGTTTGAGAATTGCGAGAAAGCTTAGGGATCTTTTATAATCGATATTCATCAGATCCAGTTCCTCCTTTCGTCTTTTCTGGTACCTATTAAAACACAACCAAATTGGTATTGGTAGTTAACTATTCTCTAGCCCCCAGATGTCTCTAAGTGGTCTCTACATTTGGTTTGTGCGCCCTGGAAACCAATTCTTAACGTATGTTTACCTAATTACACCGGGTCCGGTTTGCCCAGGAGGTTCTGTCCAACACGTTAATCAAGCCGTGTGAAAAAACCGTGCTATGGACACGAAGGTGTCCAAAACGGCCCAAAACAACCGTCGCTAAAGCAGGTGGCAAAGCCGTAGGGCTGACGGGCCCGCCGGCAAGCTCGCACCTCCGCGCGACGAACGTTGGGTAAGTTCACCGCGCCCTCTACAGTGTGATGATGATTGATTGATTGATTGATTTTGATTGATTGATTGATGATTGATTGATTGATGATTGATTGATTGATTGATTGATTATTGATTGATTGATTGATTGATTGATTGATTGATTCATTGTAGGGTTTAACGCGCCGACGCAACGCAGGCGATAAGGCGCGCCGAAGTGGAGGGCTCCGGACTACTTTTGACCACCTGGGGATCTTTAACGTGCGCCGAAATCTCTCGTACACACGGGCATTTTTGCTTTTTGCCTCCATCAGAAAAGCGGCCGCCGCGGCCGGCAATCGAACCCGCCACCTCGTGCTCAGCAGCCAGCGCACACCTTAGCCACTGAGCCACCGCGGCGGGTGCCCTCTACAGTGTGCTCCGTCAGTGAAACCCTTCCCCGTGTTGGGAGTTCATTGTCCCTCATGCCGCCAAATAAACGTTGGCTGGTAGAAGTACCAAAATCGTTTGAAAACAGCGCGGAAGGCGGACTGAGCAAGTAATAGACGACACAAGCATCTTCTATTACTTGCTTAGTCCCGTTTTTCGCGCTGTTTTCAAACGACATGATGTACCAACAAGCTCTTCAGTTCACCCTTTTGAGAGGTAAAAAGCTTTGCTTAAAAAATAAAGGAAGCTGACAGTTGTAGCAACAAGGGTGGAGCAAAGGACATTGCAGCAGCGTTGAAGAAGCAAACCGGCAGCAATCGTGTCCTTAAACCATCGTGATGGTGGCGAAAGTTAAGTACAGCTTGGAACCATTGAAATATTATGCGTTTGTGGAAGCTTCCTTCAGTTTACTACTGCATCGTGATGACGTCTCTTTTTCGCTTTCCTTTGTTCTTTGGTACTCCTCTATGCATTAGGCGCCTCTGTGCTTGTACCCTGTTGGCGTATTGCTTAATCGACAGCGCTGGGTGAGCGCAGGAACTGGTTGCACATCCGGCGTAGATGCACTTTACATCACGAGACACGGTGCGATTCCCTTACACTGGCCTATGAGTACTGTACATACTAGGTGGGTCAGTCCCTATTCTTGGAACCCATAGCCCGGATTTGGTGTTCTTTGTGGCTCCCTTAGCGTCCATAGGATCCACAGGAGTAGCTGCTCGCCATCGGGCGCTCCATCACGTTGTTTATGACGCACCCACTAGGCACACCTTTAGTCGGTCATAAATGGAAAAAGCAGTGGCGGAAGATTGGAGCGCTCACCTGGCATCCCGCATGGCCCGCTCTGATGTCCAACGAGATGTACAAATGCCTAATTTTCTGTTCAAAGAGAATATTCGCATTGTTCATTGAAGCCGCGGTTCGAAGTCTACAACAATGATGTGGTCGAGCACTTTGTTACCACATTCCGGTCACGCCTCCGCTACCAGCGCCGGCATCAACGCAATTTTTAAACAGCAGAGCAGCTTAAGCTTTTAGTTCCTCTGTAGAGCGCTACCATAAAACCCACCTGAATCGAGCGCTCGCGAACGTGGCCCTATGAGGATCGTCCGGTATGGTCCAGGCTTGCGCGTGGACTTGCACCCCGTGAAGAGCTCGCGAATAACATATAAAAAAACAGAGCGCAAGTGAGCGGGCGCATCGTGAGGGGCCGCCGGCGTAGGCAGACCGACCTTCGAGAACACTCTGCCCTGCGTTCGTGGCGTCATCTCTGCCGAGCTGTATTCGGCAGTTCACGTGCTTCGGGAGAGAAAAGGGGAGCATAGCCGCCGAGTTAAGAACAACTCTCTATCTCGTGAAGCCGGCTGCCGTGGTTTGTATGGCGGGCTGACGCAGTCCACTCTGTGAGAAAATTAATAGGCTGCGGACAAAATAATGGGATCCGGCCAGTCATGGAGAATTTCTGTGGCAAATTCGGAAATACGTGTGAGGTGGAACAGCCGGTCTCCGACAAAGAGTGAGGGTTGCCAGCTCGAATGTTCGTGCACCCTTGTACCACTACTCAGTAGCCAGCTACCGCAATTTGTTGTCACCAGAAATGCAAAATTCGGAATTATTACAACGGCATTTTTAAACAAACATTATAGAAATATTAGTGCATTGGGGTAATTATGCAAATCATACTTGTCTGAGCAGTTGTCGGGTAATGGGCTTACTTTGTTATTTTCGCTATTTTTCATCGTCTAAAAAGCATTCTGTTAAACAAAACGTTATTTATGCGCCACTTGAATTATTGCAATCATGCATGACAGGATGCAGCCCTTTTTCTCATTTGTAACCGTCCTAGAAACGGTGCGATAGAAATTGCCTTTGATAGTAGCAAAGTAAATAAAGTGTTCATCAAATCGAAGCTTTTTACGCCTCACTGATGGAAACGTTGCCCCAAAACGCACTGCACGAAAGCCGCCTTTCGCTGACGATGTTGATGATTGTGCGCGAATCTTTGTCAATATAAAAAGCAATCTCATCAAAATCCAAAGCCGAAGTCCTAAATCTAAAGCTTATACCCAAAATGCACTTGAGGAATCCAAAGTTACACAATTGGTTTTGTTGGGTATAGCGAATGACTTCATTCGCTAAGTATACATGATTACTGAGGATTAGAATACGTCGACCACAAAGTGACTGCACCCACCAAAGTATTTGTGGGCCACAACAGTTCACGCGATCGTCCCACACGAGGTGCCTGCCGGGAACGAGGCGCCACCGAACGTCACACCGGGGAACCCACGGGAAAACCACCGCGTAGTTCCATAAACCTCTGCTACGTGACGGAACCTGTCTATTTTGTCGAATTACAGAAATATCACTGACAGAAATCCCCCTCCCCCTTTGAGAGATGCCTTGTACCATGTCTTGTACCAGCATACATTTCGGTATACTGTGCTCCGGTTGACATGTAACGGGGTTTTTAGTGTGCTTTCCTTTGGATAACTGTCCATGCCTAGGTACGAGTCGATGAGGTTTGACTGTACAGCGCCACTACACCGGTAGACTTCCTGAGCTGTTTTAGATGACATCTCACCATTGTTCCTGCACACATCACAAACCAGGGTCGATAACCAATCCTTTTAACCAGTTCCTTCAGTTCCTTCGTGCCCAATGCTAACATTGCGGAACTGCTTGACCTATACTCATCCTCCTTTAACGAGCTATGGGCATCTGAGATTGTGTCATCTGTTGTCCTTCAGATGCGATAATTTGGTCCAACTGCCTTGACAGTTGTTACTTGAGTGAACCGGCCGGCTTGTTTGCGAGCGCCCACTGCAGCTCCCCTACATAAAGCTGTGCTTACCCACTCGTAGAATGGTGGTATGATGCTGACCTTACGCTCTCAATCCCGTCTTTCTGGGAGAATTCTTGTATCTCCGAGGACACAAACGCATTCACGTTGTTCGGCACAACTTTTTGGGGTATGCCGAACGTAGCGAACCTAGAACAGCGCACACTGATGACTGCTGTCGACGTGACGCTGTTCATTCGTGGCATCTCCAACCACTCGGCGAAAGCGTCGTTAACTACCAAAAAGGTAGGTTCCTTTGCTGAACCAGCAATATCCAAATGGATGGTGTAAAATGCTGTTCTTGGCTGCGTCAATACGCCCATCTCTGGATCACTCTGAGTGCGCTGGTACTGCTTGCGTCTGTTGACAGTTGTGTGAACCTCGAGTGTCCAAGCAGACCAGCAAAGATAACTGCTCGCACATGGCTTCGGGGCTACAATCCCGCGGTGTCCCGCGTTGACCGATGGCGTGGCCGGTTCTCGTGCTGCTGCACGTTTGAGAACTACTGAGCCTCACCTGATTCATCCCTGATGTATGCAAGTTAGGTAGCTCTTCTGTAAGATGCAGTGAAAGTGTCTCCGTTGAGTAGCTACACAGGTACATTGTGTACTGCTGAGAAGACTTCTGGACGAACTTGATCCTCTTGCGTAAGTGTAGTCACAAGCTCAGCTACCAGCGGTGGCCGCGGTAATGCCTCAAACTTTATAACGTCTCCAGGTGGGCGAGGATTTTCAATACGGTCTGGCAGTGGCAGTTTGCTAAGCGCGTCAGCAATTTGGTGACGACTACAGCCGCTATACTGTAGGTTGTAGTTCTGCGCTTAGAGATGGAAGCACCATCGCTTCATCCGGTTCTAAAGCAGTTCAGGTACCGGCTTCTGTCGTCGGAGAAGCCGAGGAAGCGCTGGTGATGTGTCACAAAAAGTGACTTCTGGGCGCGCAATGTACTTGTGGAAAAGGGTGGCTGCACAAACTACAGCAAGTACTTCGCGGTAGCAGATGCGCCTAACTACACCAGGCGGCACCCAATGCCCGGGACGCAACTGCCATTCGTGCCTCTCTGCCTTCACTGTCCAGCTGAGCAAGCATGAGGCCTACGCCGTTAGGCGAAGCGTCACTTGAAATCGAAAAGGGCGTGCTTTTATGGTTGTGTGACAGGACAGTCTTCGAGAAATGGCACTGTTTCATCTCATGAAATGTCTTTTGACGTCGCTGGTCCCATTTCAAAATTTTCTCTTTCCCCAGCAGTTCATACAGGGTGGATGCCACCGTAACAAGTCACTGTAGAAAGCGTCCATAAGAGACCAACATACCCAAAACGTCATGCAGTACCGGTGAGTTCACGCGTGTGGTGGTCCTCGTGGGATTTCCCACCTACGTGGGAACCAGCTTGGTTAGCCGCTTGGTGAGCATCGAGACTCACGCTACTGCGCTCCTGTGACGTGCATCCATGCCATCCAAGACAAACACTACTCCTCCTCGCAAGCAGCTTGCTGATGCACTCCAAGAACAGCTGGAAAATGTTAGCATCTCAAACTGACCAATTTGGAATCTACTTGTTATTGCCCCTCGTGTTTCATTGGTTATTCAATCTGTGCTGTAAGTCGATCAAGTAGTGGTAACTTGGCCTAAGCTACAAGGTGCTGAAATCCTGGCCTCGCTTCAAGAGGTGATAACATGACTGTCTGAGGTCAAGAGTAGAGCAACTACTTCGCTACAGTAGCAACGGTACGTACATTATCTACTATGCTGCTATCATGTTCATGTTGACCGTACCAAAGCTTCGATATTGTCGGTTAGAAGAAGTAATGATCGCATGGTCGTAACCAGTACTGAGCAAGTTTTGGACATCCTACGTGGGAATCCCAGCTGCTGGTTTTCCTTGGTAGGCCGCTAGAACTCACGCTACTCCGTCGTACTGCGCTTGTGATGCCATCCAAAACATACACTCCTCGCAAGCAGCTTGCGATGGCCTCCAAGAACCGCTGGAAAATTGCAGCAGCAGATCAAACACCAAATGCAATCCTCTTGACTACTGCCCCTTCCCGTGTTTCATTACTGTGCTGTAGCTTGAGTCCCATCAAGTTGAGTGTAAGCTTGGACTAAGTACAAGGTGCTGAAATCCTGGCCTCGCTTCAAAGGGATGAACACCTCCTTTGTTGAGGGCAAGAGGTAAGGAGCCTTCTTCGCTGCCTTGTTAACAGTAGAGCGGTAGTACCCACACGTACGCAAGTTTTACTAGCGGTGTATCCCAGTCCGATGTTGGACCGGTTACCAAATACTGTCTTCTACCTGTTAGGTGCGAAGCACCTTAGGACCTCGCAATTTACGTCAGTTGGCGTCCTTGCGCAGATCAATATAAACCGAATATGTTTATGCCTAGCCGAAAAAGTTACAAAACGCAGAAAAAACGCAAACCGTAACTATCAACGGTGATTCGCAGAAAATAAGGTTGGAGAAAGAGAGGGAGAGAGATGAGCAGTTTCGCGTGGCTCCTGGATTTGATTGGATTCTAATTGATTTGGCTGAATTGGATTGGATTGATTAGATTGGATTTGGATTGGATTGACATGAATTGAATAGGATTGCATTGCATTAAATTGAATTGGATTGGGTTCTATATATTGTACACTCGCGTTGTAACTCAATACAAGCGCGAGTTTGCAATGTCACGGGTGATTTACGGTAAGATTGATCCCCAGGGTTTCGCCCACTCATCGTGGTTCACTTCCTGAAGATGCGTGAATACGTTGACAATCTTGACCTCCAGTTGACCATACAGTGCCTTGATGAACTTAGGGCACAGTACATCCTTCTGCTACAGATGTACTGGTGGGCCCCTGTGTCCTGTGGTGTCTTTCCGAAAAATTCTTCATTTACCTGTAGCAGCTCAGGCTTCATCCATTGCCTGGGGTATGCCGTAGAGCTCGACGTCCTTTTTGTCAAACCAATTGTGTCCCTTACAGGCAGATCTGGTCGAGAACGAGAAGCTGTTGTTGGAAAGTCGTTTTCTTGCGAAGAACCTATACTGTCGCGGTTTTTATAACTTGGAGTTGTTGACCTGACCAGGTGCGTTGACGGATGTCGTCCTACCGAAGAAAATGTGCCTGTATTTGCCACATTGTTTGAAACGTATATCTGCAAACCACAGAACAAGCTCCACCGGAATCAACTTGAGAGGTCACTGATTTGCGGTGGAGTATATGTTTCGGGATGTTGAACCCGACTCCCACTGCACAAAGGTTCCCGAGCGTTGAAACCTCGGGTTTCGTTTGGTGAGTTCCTTTGGCAGTCTGTGAAGTTTCTATTGAAATGCTGCGCTGGTACGTCTTTTAAAGCGAAGCGTTAGTGTCCTCACTGATGCCGCTGTACGCCATTAAAGCCAGCAAGAAAGCAAACTTTGACAAATATAATGAATGGTACTGGGCGAAGGATGATAATGGATGGTTCGGGGTGAATCGAACCAAATTCTTTGGCGTTATCATGCCGGCGTCTGTCCTAGTGCTCCGTTGCAAGATAGTGGAAGCGAAAACCAAGCAGCAGGCGCTTCGCAACGCCCACCCCAAACCCAAACTTTACGCCTACCGAATGCACACCGGAGAGGTGCTGTGGGCATTCTAGACAAGTGGTGCGTACCTCCAGAGGAGTATCTTCACATACTTGCCGTGTAGGGTTGGCCGTCCAAAGAATCCATCACGCGAAAGCTCCACGTTGCACTATGCTCGTTTTTAGAAAGAGGCGTGAAAGCTTTTTCTCAGCCTTCTTCCTTCAGATACAAGCCTTAAAAAATGTGACCTTTCTTCCAGGAGGCACGTTTATATCGCAGATCTACATGCTTTAGCACTGTTTGATCCGTCACAGCCCCAACTGCGTTGCCCTTGGGAAGGCGTCTTGGAGTTAGAAGCGCTGTTGCTGGCGTGCTTTGAGGCATTTTTAATATCTGCATGATCAGCTATTATAATCTTGCGCTGCTGGATGGCCAATAGAATCACGAAAACGTAGGCCTTTGTAAACGTCAGATCTTTCTCTTGGAACGGTAGGTGTTGAATAGTTTCGTCCCGGAGACCACACACGAGGTGATGCTGCACAATCACATCCAATGGCGGAAGCGTTAATTCCGCTCTATCAGCTTGCGCTGCTGTAGGTGCTGTCGCCCCCGGCAGCGTGCCAAATTTGCAGCTGATAGCTAACTTGCAATGCCACGATGTGTTCGTTCCCCGACTCACCTGGTAGTTGATCCCGCCTTGACTATCGGCGACTGTAACACTGTGGACGGGCAAGGATTCTAGTGCGCCCGAAGTGAAGTCACGATCTCGCATAGCTCACTTGGTCTGGCCTTTTCGGTTGAAGCGTGCATAAATCATGTCGCAAATTAGATCACCGCACCATGCAAGAAAATGGTTTTGTTGCTTGGCAGGGCCGGTCACGTCATTCGCGTCGACTTTAGTCTGCCAAACTACGATGCCCAGTAGGATCCTGTCAACTCGCAAATGTCACAAAACATCATGGTGGTCGAGCCATGGCCCAAGATGCATTGTTGACTTGTCTGGTGCGGTTTATCCACCTCGTCGCTGTGTTCAGTACTGTGAATTACTTTATTGGCAAATATTATACGATTACTGACAATAACAAGATGTCGACCGCACCCCGACTATAGGCACGCAAGCACAGTCACGCCAGTCTAACAACCATCCCGCACAACATTCCTGCGGGAAACGTGGCGCCACCGAAAGTCGCACTGAGGAACCCAAGGCGTAGTTCCTAACACTACTGGTACAGGGCAGCACGTGTCCACTTTCTCAAATAAGGCAGAACCGTTTCCACAAAGTTGCATAAAATGGTTGTTCCATCAAATTTGCTGGTTGTGCAATCTTTATTGCAAACTTTGTATATTGCTTTAGAAAGCATGATACACGCTCTCACATTCACGTATTCTGAGTAAACAATTTATTGTCGCACGATTTATGTGAACAGAACGGGGGTGGCGGTTTCTGGGCGTGGAAAAGAGCAGTGACTTCCCAGTGTTACAAGTACGCTGCCACGTGTGTCTACGATGCAGCGCTAAGGTACTCTGCGACTTCATTGCGGCATCTGCTATGGCACACACGTTAAGCGGTTTTCATACACGGGTTCATTACAGCGGAGAAACCCGAGAGTGGGTTTTAGCGTCACCACAGGCACACTCAGGCTCGGCCAGCTTCTTGGCTTACACGTAGAATGCAACGGTCGGGTGGACATCACTGTCCGCAGTCGCCAATCTCTACATACAGCAGCACACTCTTGATTCCGCAGCGACGGCACTTTCTGCTAAATCTCCTACGCACTGATCTGCTCAGCCGCACAAAAAGCGGCCATGCACTTCATGAAGGCCCTGCGAGCGATCACTGCTGCCGCGGGTAGAGAAGGACGCGCGACGCAGTGGGTAGGGAGACGCGGGCTGGGAGTTTTGTCTCTCTAAGAGTAGCCGGTCCATGCGTCTACAAGTCCGCCTGTAGGTGTTAGGCTTAACAGTGTGGCGGATATTCAATCGCCGCTGTCTTTCGTAAGCGGTGCAGATGACGATTTTTAATGCAATTGACCACCACTTCATTACCTCCTTTCTCGTATGCGCAGCTCTGTTGGGGACTTCCGTCCCAGTTAGTCGAGCGGTAACAACCTATTGCTCGAGCTACCCGCGCCTTCCTCTGCTACTTCGCGGCTTGCACCGCGCCTGCCGAGTGACTGTGCGGCTCCCTAGGTGTGCCTGCCACGAATAGGTCGGTGTACGCACGCGTGAGTACACTCATTTGTACTCAAACTCACGAGTGAGTACGATGCCGAGTACACATCCAGATTAAAAGTGCGTACGATGATGAATGAGTACAGGGGTAAGTCCACTACTCGTGAGTAGACTACTCATGAGTACACTACTTATGCGTATGAGTACTCATGAGTATGAGTACTCATGGGTACACAGTAATCATGAGTATACATACTCGTGAAGCCTTCATTTGTGAACGCACTCGTGATTGCATGCATTGTGAATACACAACACAAAACGTTTTATCGCGAACTCGAGTGCGGACACGCGTGTACGAGTCGCAACATTTAGCAGTGCCACTGTGCGGCTTCCCTCTGAAGCATGGTAAGATCAGACAACAAAAACTGCGTCTATCTCCTTTCCATGTCCCTGTTTGGCGCTCTCACCGTTTTTGGGCGGTCGTTCGCTAAGGGGTTATGGTGAAAAGGGAAAGACGATGCGGTAACGGCCGGGTGGGCAATGCAGCCGCCGTTGTTCAGCTCCTATGGCACTTGTTGGTAGCAGCAGTTATTTTTTGTCTACAAATACGCCGCCTCGGAACACCACCGCTTCGATGCGCTTGCTCCGTTCAAGTTGTTTAGGGTGAGGCGGTGGGGCTGCTAACAGTGCAGCAGTACGATCAATGTAGTGGCTCTTTTTCGGTCTTCAGCAGTTTCGGTAGACGCACGTCATGCTGTGTAGTCGTTTCGTGAGCCTAGCCTCTCACTTGAACAGTAACGACTACGTGATTCGCGTAAAATTGACTGCATGGTATGGGCCGCCGAAATTGTCCGCACCATTCCGCTGTCAGCATTACGTGCGCCCATCTGGATGTATTAGGCTCCCATTTTTAAACGTTTTGCTCAGGTTCGCTATGACTTATCCTCTCGTGCAGTGCATTTACAAGTGAGCATATACCCCACCGTGCAGGCGGGGCGGTGGAATTTGCCCTGCAATAGAAATAAAATATCCGAGTACACCTAAGCACGTTGGCGGTTGGGAATCGAACATCATAATGCCCTGTGAAGCGAGTGCGATGCTTTTCGCCTCGCATATTTTGTCGAAAAGCTCTGGCATCTTGGCGCTGGAAGAGCGTTTTCCTTTCGAATGACTTTGCTTTCAAATGGCAACCCGATTCGCCGCTTCTCGTTTATGCCACCGTGTAATGAGGAAGGTGACAACGACGGTGACTTTTGGTGGTTGTTATTCCCTTACCTTCATCTGCTGCTTACTGTCACGGCGACCATTACTCGCTAGCAACTATATTAAGCTTATAATGAGTAGCCAGTGCAAACAAAACGGGAGGAGAGAGGAGTACACAACACGAGCGTGGCTAACAACTGAAGTTTTATTGATAAGAAGGACAACATATAAATAGCTGAGCCTGCGCACTAACCAGAGCCGTGAAGTAGACCACGAGGCAAACACTCTCCCAACACAAAAAAAAATTCCACCGCATTTCCCGAGGGGGTGAATTGAAAGTGCGAATGCACGGTTGTCGGCCCGCTTGCGGCGCTTGCGCTCGCCCCCGCAGCCCACCGCCTTCTCTTCCATCTCTCCCATCGGGTTTGTAGTATCACTTTACACCACGCAGTTATCAAGCCGCTATAACGCCGCTGGTCGCCAACGCACGCCGCTGACGACGTAGTTTGAATGCGTTAAAGATATAAGGCGCGTTACCACTGATATCAGCGTGGCTTCCGTGGCTTAGTCGGTAGCGCGTCGCGCTGCGGCCTGCAAAGTCCTCGGATCGAAACCTGGCGCCGGATGCTGTTTCTTTTTTAAATATTTAGAGGAGCACTGGCGGACGCCAACGCCGCCGACGCCCGCCGCCGCCGCCGCCTCCGCCGGCGGGTGGATGGTTTGGGGTCGCTTATAAAGAGCATTCGCTCTTAAAACTGAAGCTGAAGTACTGTTGAGATAAGCACTTCACAATCAGCAGTGACATAGAGCGCGCACAATGCATGTGTCGAAATTCTTTTTATCAAGAAGGCCGCTGTCGAATGCCGCTCGAAGGACGCATGACTGAGCGGGTAATATGCCGCCGCGAAATTTTTAGCTGACGAAAAGAAGAAATAAAGCGCGCTTCGACGAAGGCAAGATACGACCACGGGGATACGACCGATACGGGCGCTTGTATGCGTCCTATCTTTTCAGTGCACGACTGTTTAACGCCACGCTTTTTTTCTTGTTAAACTAGTTGGCGGTCGGTGCTCCGGTTCACCACGAAAGCAACGCTTTATTATGCACGCTCAAAAAACTTTTCAAACTCTTCAAACCACTGATTATTTGCAATATTTTAAAATTATTAAAATCAGAGTATCTAATGAGTTTCACCCCAAATATTAACCTTGTTCGTAACTACAACCTTGGCTTGCGGAATAGCAAGCACAACCGTTCCGGCAAAAATAGGCTTTACGTTTCCTTTTCCTTAGTTTAAAACAGCCTGTTTTATTTTTCCACTTACATAATTCACACTATTCTTCGCGTTTTTGTGGCACTTTGCTGGAATTTGCGGTCACTAAAACGTTCCAATTAAAGCCAATGGTGAAACTAAGGTGGCGCATGATATAATGGCGGTCCATGACGGCAAAGACGGCCTTGATGTGAGCCGCATAGGCTTGCTTAAGTGCCAGATTGCGCTCTCATGTATATTGTTAGAAACTCTATTCTTAGAACCATGCGCCGAAAGGTAGGACGTGGGTGTGCCTTTTAACGTGTTTCGATGTTCACGCAGGCGCTCAGTAACCTACCGCCCCATCTGTCCAATATATATTTTATCACACAAGGAGATACAGTAAACAATGTTGGTTTTGCATTCAAAACACTGTGACTGGTGTTTTGCACCACGCCCTTCGTTCCGAAGACCCTCTTTGGTTGCTGTTGTTTAACTCCTGTCGATCGCGGGAGAAATCTTTTCCAGCTTATTTTTTGCTGAAAAAAAACGTCCACGTTGAACCTAGCAGCTATCATTTCACCCTATGCGAAATTGCGTGCATATACGGGATAACAGCATAACGATGTAGTTTTTCCTTTGCTTGCCTTGACCTTCCGAGATTTTTTTCAATTTTGAGAAAGCATCTTAGCAGCCGCAGAAGCAAGCGCATGTTCCGCGAATCCTGCCAGTTTTATTCTGGTAACATCGCAGGCGAAAATGGCACCAATGCTGGACTTCTTTAGAGACAATTCAGGCTCTTAACGGCTATACTGAAATTTACGACCTTTCAGTGGCAAGAAGAAAAACTTACCAAAGCTTCCTAGACATTGGCGAGTAGGTCCAACACACGGGCTTATCCTAGAAACTGAGTGGAAGGCCTCGTAAAGGGGCCGTCTTTATATAATGAAGGCCAATGCCAGCAGCCGGGTTTGTCGCTTAAGCTGGCGCCTTGGAACATGTCGCAAATATGTGCTTGCACATATTGACGCCACCGCATTTTTAATCGATTGCTGCCAGTTACATCAGTACTGCTGGAGATAAGAGCTGCAGATTTTTCACTGTGCAGCCGACGCACCAACACGGGAAATACAGGGACGTCATTGCAAGCCATCCAACCCCCCAAAACGCATCTGCAAACTTTGTTTTCGAGTATACAAAGCACGGCAGGATGTTGGACAGTGCTGTAACGGCTGCAAAGCAGCGGCAGCTACTGGGTGCACAGCGGTCCTCAACTGCGAGCGATACACGCTCCAAGCCCCCTCTCTCTTAAAAGAACAAGCACACACCCTTTTGAAACTTGGCATCCCAACGTAGTCACCACTGTTGCCACGTTGTCCTGCTAACTCTGCTCCCGACGTGGCACAGAGAAGAGCGACGAAGTAATCAAGCCCACGGTGATTTCAAGCTGCATTTATATACAAGATATGCAAGGGTAGCAAGCGCGTTACATGGCTCGCATAAAGGCGATAACACTTTTTAACGTAGAGCCTCCGATGAAATGCCATGCTCCACCCCTGCTTCTGGCGGGTTTATACCCCGGCGGTTTTGTTACAGCCGCGTTCAGTTCGAATCCTTCCAATCAGCAGCATCACTGGCTGTAGCTGAATCCGGCGAATGGAGACGAAGCGATTGCGTCCGCCGAGCCGCCACGACAGGGAAATGGAAGGCGGCTCAGCGGCGCAGTCTCTAGGCGGGACTCGCTGCGTGTCTGCCGCGTGAAGTTCGTCAAGGCATAATTCGGTCGAGCCATTGGGATGGGAAAGGGAGAGCAGACTCTGCGGCGCCTTTCCACAAAGTTGCGGCACGTCTGCACACGGGCGGTTTCACCAGGGCGCAAATCAACCCTGCCGTCGCCACGTCGCCAAATGTCAGGCGCCCTGGAAGAACACACACGCGCATGCAAAAATGAGTGGTTAAAGGCAGACACGTGCGGGCTCTTAACGTAAATAAACATAACATGCGTTCCGCCTTTGGAGGTGAAAATAAAAAAGTGCGAATGTACAAGATTTTGGCGCACGTAAATATCCTCAGGTGGTGAAAATTATCCCGAACCCTCAACTACGCCGCGCCTTATCGCCTGCGTTGCGTTGCTGCCTTAAACCCTACAATAAAACAATCACGCAAGCAAGCAAGCAATCTCATATCTGGCTCAACACACGTTATACGTCTCACTGAGGCTCATTTGTGTCCCGGTAATTTCATCGCGCTGATCCACAGAGAACAACGTGATGCGAGGGGTTAAACTTGTGTAATTGACCTGGGGTGGGATAAAGGCTTGTCACCTCGTTCTAACCACAGAGAAACAGCACACAGAAAGCTGCTGCTTTCCGCACGTCAACTTCTCCAAGAAGCGTTCCGCGCATTTCACTGTATCATCTGCGTGCAAAAAAACTAACGTATATACACGGCATGTATACGCCTGAGTCCTACAACCTCATGGTTTGGTTTGGAGGGCGCTGCGGACAAAACGTCGGACGTTAAACAAGCTACTTTTCCTACTCTCGGACGTTCTTTCACACGCTGTCCTTGTCCAAATGAATTTTCTTGTTTGTTCGCAAGTTTACGTAATGGCACACTCGACCTGTTCTTACCGAACATTAGCCTCATTCCGCCAGAAACAAAAATAGGCATTAGTGTGCTGGTCGGATTTTGTTCCGCTGCTGAGTAAATAAGGATGTTTGGTACGCCGCTATACTAAAGCCTGCGCAGATCTCCGCTGTAGTCTGTTGCGCTTGAGAGTGGTATTTTGGAAGTTGGAACCTCGAGGACACATGGGTCGCTCGCGTTAGGCGGTGACTCTCAGGAGTGTCACCCACGTTCCTCCTTCGGTCTTTTAGCAATTTTTGGAAGGCAGATTTATAGCGCGGAAGCGCTCTTCTTGCACACCATCGTGGCTAATATAGTTCTCAGTATTGCATCTCAATAACTCCAAGGGCTATCTAACATACACATATTTTCATTGGTGCATGCAGTTAAAACTTTCGTGCATTTCAATGTGTGATTTCAGATACAATTCTAGTTCCACTAAAGCTATATATCATATCAGATACACTTCGAAACACGGCTCTACTTTATCGACTTGGAGGCACACCACAATATTGCCGCAGGAAATGAAGAGTGCAAAATGGTTCATTTCACTGCATTCGAAAGCACCTCTACAAGGATCTATATGATGTTAAGCGAGGCTACACCACAGTGCACCTCCAGTGTTTTCGTTTGCGTCGAAACTCGTACTCGATTCTCTAGAGTCTAAATACAAAATATCGCTTCTGCAGAAGTTCGCTCACAGTCATTATTCCAAGAAAGCAGAGCACAGGGCAAGCAATGTACATTTCCTCAGCGGTTTTGTAAAGTAAGCGTTTATGCCTTGACAAGAACTTTATTGCGTTTTTACCCCCGACGCTTGGGGCTCCATGAAAGGTAACGCTTTGTTTAAACGTCAGTGTTGCTGCTGTCGTTATTCCTAAAAAAAAGCACGTGCCTGAACTGCACGAGATCCAGGCACAGGCAGCATGCACCACGGCACGCACACGAACGAGACGACTGTCACAAACAAGGCCAGGAACTCCATTGTGTACATTCGGGTGGCCGACATAACGGCCTCCCGGACGAAGGTCGGCCATTTTGTGTCCGCGCGGCGGGATCCGGACGCCCCCCCTTCGTCTTTGTGCTCGATTCCTTTCTTTCGGGGACCTGTTACGAGGACAAAAGCGGGCTGCGACATTCCAGCGGACGTGCAGGTGCGAGGGGGGACGTCACGATCGCTATCTCGGACGCGCGCGTGCGATCGTGGCGACGGGCCGGTGGCCCCGGCAGGGGGAACAGAGGAACAATGGGGAAGACGTCGGAGCAGTTCTACGGGACGGCCGGCGGCCGGCGGAGGTTATTTAAGCGAGCGCAAGCGGTCGCTGGGGCAGTCGGCTGGAGATTCTTGAACGTGCTACGCGGGGAAGGGTCCGGGGGTGACGGCTTTAGCGGAAATACGTCGGCAGGCTCGCGACGCAACGACCAACGCCTCGGCTTAGTGCTCGAGTTCGCCCGTCGCCGCGAGTCCCATGGCCGACTAGCTTTCGTACCCTGGAGCCCCGAAACACATAAGTGGCTGCCCGGCAAGGCCGGCTCAACCTCGCCGTGACTTTCCGTCGTGGAACCTGCGGGTTCTCCTTGCCTCGTAGCGACTTTCTTTTACCGCGCCCCTCCCGCCGTATTTGTTTGTTGCCTCGGATTAGGGTATCCCCCTCCTCCGGGGTTTTTCTGGCGTCGCTTGTAGTTACGTGTTTGAGAGTTCTTTTTTGTGTCTTGTTTTTTGTAGTTGGTGTTGGTGAAGGTAATGGTTTTGAGGACATTTCGAGTGTCGTGTACAGCTTGCAGAGCTGCTAGATCTTTCATAGTAAGTGCTGTGTCGTGGGTAACGATGTTTGTCGCCTAGTGTGTTTTGCGTGTTCCGTACTTGCTAGTATTGTGTTTGTAGTTTCGTTGCCGACTTTAACAAGTGTTTTGCTTTTAGAATCTTTCGCGTGTCACGTCCCTCTGAATGAGTTATGTTTTCGAGGTCGAAGGATAAGGCGTAGGCCACGGCGGATGCGTGTTCTCCGTAGTGGCCACCTTGTGTATTTGGTTTTCCTTTGTTGGTTACTATTCTAGTACGCCGTGCGTTAGCCTCCCAGTAGCGCGTGCGCTTAGTGTACGGCAGATTAGTGCCTGAGCGGACAAGGCCGATGGCACTGTCAAGGTTTCTTTTTCTTGTGTCGGGCGTTGCCCTGTAATCTCTTGTTTCTACAGTAAACATATATAGTTCAAAACGTAGTCGAGCATCTCGTTGTGATTTCATTCACTCCAGCAATCTCGGCAACGTGAAAACTCACGGGCCGGGCACCCTGCTAAAATATAAATAACTGTTGTCTCGCGCCCTTCTTTTTTGCTTCTGCTAGCGGACGCAATTATCCAGGAGAGGGGTTTGTGACGATGACAAATGCCAAGCTGTGATAGCCTGCTCACCGAACCTCTCCCAGGTAATCGCCACGATTACGGAAACGCAAGATAAGCTCAGTGCATTTCTGGCGGGATCACGAACACCCGCTCTGCCAACCACCGAGCCAATCGACGAGCTACGTCGCCCACGCGAAGGTTATTGCAGCAACGAGACGCGCAACGTACGCAGCGCGCACGAGCCAGAAGGAACCACGTGCCTGGCACCCACCCACTCTTCCGATGCAGACGTACACGAACGAAATTCTGAGCGTGGAACGAATGGAGCCAGTGAGTACATTTTCCAAACGTGCTGTCCCAGCCCCGGTCCACGGAACCAGTGACATCGCATCCGGATTGGAGGACATGGCTACGGCGAGCGAGATTCACGGTGCACAAAACGCACCATACGTGGCTGACGACAGGACACCCGTGTTACGGGAGTTTCCCAGGCCAAACGAAACGCACCAGAGGTGACGAACGACATCATCCAAATTGGACGGGTGAAGTGACCACGGCGAAATAAATGCACAGCGCACAGAACACGACAAAGTCAGAACACACAAAGGAAACGGGTATTCACGACATCATAGGCCTGGTTATAAGGACTTGGCATGCCCTCACAAAAAGTCCTTTTTTGTTTTTGATGAATTTATGTAGAGTTTTGTCTTCATCTTGTATAGAGATTTTGTAGAGTTTGTGACAGAATTTTTTGGACGAGCTCTTGACGTGTTTGAACAAGTATTTGGCCACGTAGTTTCTGTAGAGAGTTTGGCGAGTGATATTCTATAGATATTCTAATGAAAGTCTGCAGCCTTTATAAGTAGATTGATGTGTCCTTCTTGCTAAACTTCTAATGAAGTTTCTGTAGCGAGTTTACGAGTGATTTTCTGTAGAACTTGTGATCTATATTTGCAACCTTTTTAGTAGGCTGATGTGTACTTTTTGATGCACTTCTATGTGTTTTTTTATGACATCTTATGTACTTCATGACGTATTTTACGGAGCTTCATTTATTTTCTGCATACTTGCTGACATATTCTTGCATTTGTGTAATGCGTTCCTTGAAATATGTGAATATGTTAGTTATAGCAAATTGACACATAATTACACATCATTTAACGCTTTGCTCCAAGTAAGTGTTAAGGAAAAGGAAAGCGACATTTTTGGCCGCGTCACATGTATATCGCAGCCATAGTCGCACATAAATTTAGTCAGGACAGCGACAGTCACCTGAAAGGCGGGCAGTCAAAGCTGCTAAAATATTGAAGCAGAGACAAAACTTCAGAGACCCATGACCACTTTATTTTGGACAGAACTATACGTCTGACTGAGCCTTGCTTTCCCGCGAAAATAGGGACAAGAGGTTCGCTTTAAAAAAGATGCTGTACCATAGCAAACTTCGCACATGTGCAGGCTGGAAACAAAAAGCAAGCTGATATCATAATACAACTTATGAAACCTGAGACTTTTCTACAAGATCTTTTTTGATGAAGTTCTGTTTTTTGGTTGCACACCCTTTCACAACCTCTTAAGCCCGCTTGAGCAAACTACAAGGCGCGACAAGAGTAATTGATATTGCAGGGCGGCAGAACCGTGCGTGGGCACGTGTGCCGAAGTTGCTTGAGTGATTGAGAGTTCACAGGGGTGCACAAGTACGTTGTCAACAAAATACTTCTACTGCACGCACAAAAACCAGATTGCATGGGGCGGACAACGCCTGACAAGAAAACAGAGAGGAAAAACCTTTACGCGGACACCGGCTCTGTGCGCGGGCACTGAGCTCGGGGATGCCGTACAATCTGCGCACGTCCGCGCAGTGTGGCTAACGCACGGCAGGTACCTAGATAAGCAACAACAAAAAACCAAATACTCAACGGAGGGAATCCAGAGACACCCTCTGGGGAGGCTTACATGTTAACACTAGGCAACAGCAACAAAAAAACATTGCAGGTACAAAAAACTGTACACGACAGATCAAACATTACAGGGCGGCGTACAATCTTAAGCCTAGGAGTGGCTATGGGAAACCGGGAGTGCAATGACAGAAAGTCACACACCGAAGTCGAATCGGCTTCGCCTGCAGCCACGTACGTTTTTCGGGGCTCCGGGGTGCAGACTTTGGTTGGCCTTGTGACCCGCGACGACGAGGCGAACTCGATCCCGTAGACGAGGCGCTGGAATTACGCGGCGGGCATACTGGCGAACTTCCGATAAAGGGCCGTCACCAGCGGGCCCTCCCCAGCGTCTTGCACCTTGATAAATTTCCAGTCGACTGCCCCTAGCCCCCGCTCCCACACCTTTAAACAAAGGTCGTCCGACCGCCCGACTGTCCCGGACATTTGCACCTCTGCCGCCCCTATTGGTTTCTTTCCCTGGGCCCCCGCCACCAAGCAGCTACTGCGAGTGCGGGACTGCTCCAGCGATGGTGAGGTCACCTTCCCGGAATTGCGGAGGCAGCCCGATCTGGACCATACCAGTTCCCCTGGGCGCACTGACCTCGCCTCCCGAGAAATAGGCATAGCCTCGAGTGAGCCGAACTACCGCGACCCCCACCGCGTGCCCTTTTAGGAGCAGTGACAACCAAAGGCAGGGAAAAACACGGGAAAAGCAGGCGGGGGCCAATCAGGTGCCTAAGCGCGACAAAAAGTGGCCGTCCACTGATGATGAAGTCGTCATGTCGGCCACTTGTATGAAAAAATTAAGGCCCAGGCCAAGCGTTTGTAACACTGGTCCCCCCTAAAGAAGATTCTACAACAATAGTCTAACCTACACAAATGACAGGCCGTCGCACATACATACCGCTGTAAACAGGCGACACACTAAACAGGTAATAAGAAAAAGAAGCATGTCCGTACCGAAAGTCAGTGTCGCTGTGGCCGCCAGATCCGATGCATCGTTGAAGCGTGCACAAAGGGACCCCGAGCATGGTTCCACTAGAGCACTTAGGTGGGCCGTGCTACGCACATTCGCGCGCCACCACCTCGCACGCGCAACTGTTCCATGTTTTGCGCAAGGTTGGTGATCACCACTGGCACACCCTAGGTCCACCTGCGCGAAAAACGCCAAAAGAAAAACACGGCACACTTCGTTCTAAATAAAATCTAGAAAACAAACGTATCCACCGCTAATGCACATTTCACGTGCTTAGAAGACACATGTTCGCAGCACTACTCCCAAAAAAGAAAGTACTCCCACCACACCAGAAAATTCATCCCCGTACCCACACAGAAAAATTAACTCTATGCCAAAACTCTATCCGCGTCCTTTGAGGACACACGCAGCGTAACACACAAAAAAAGGCTGCAGCACAACCAAACATGCAGAACGTGTTCGACGATCCGAAGCACACACGCTAGAGCAAGCTATCCCACAGGCTCAGTCAGATTGTAGTTCTTGGCAAACAGTTTGCAGTGAGCGGTCACCCGCTGGTTGTACGAAACGCCAATCGCCCAGATGAATTCCTGAACTTCAAGCGCGAAGGGTGTGGCCAGCATTTCCGTCAGCCCTCAGGCCCTTATCCTCTCTCTTTCCCGCGGGAGTCTGAAGTCCGAGAGCGCTACCTTCTACGGCACTCGCGCGTTGCGAGTATCGCCTATATCACGCACATGTACCAAATGGTAGTCAAAAAACCTCGGACGCCGGAACACAGCTGAAAATAATCAGCTCCTCATTGACACTCCGACGAAAGCTCCGGCCCACAGCACACTCTCATTCAAGACATTTGTGACCCTTGCGGTCTTTCGTTTTGCTCCCTGGCACAACCTTCCCACGACTCTAACTGTGCCTCAGTCTTGTTTCTCTCAAGCCCTGGCTGGAACTCTTTTTGGCTCTTGACTGCACCTCACAGTCTTCAATCTCGAGCCACGGCTGAAACGCTCCTTGTCTGCTGGACTGCGCCTCACAGTTTTCTCTCGAGAGACTCCAGCTCAAACGCTTCTTGGTTGCATATCTCCGCCTCCTATTCCATCGATCTCCTTCCTTTGACTCGGTATTTCTGCCTCTTCCTTCTCCATTTGCCGTCTTGTTTGATCTCTCCGGAACATTTCTTCCTCCTTCTCTTTGGTTTCCTCCCCGCCAAGTTTTCTTTTCTGCCCGAGCACAATCCGGGTCACCCATTGCACCTAGTCCTCCTTTCTCCACCTCGTGTTCAACACACAGATCTAGCTCCTGTCGAATTCTTTCGCTTCGTCGCTAGTCTGTCTCCACTAGTAATCGTCATCTCGATACTCGCGCGCTATTTTGCTATCCTACATGCCATCAAAAGGCGCTGTCTATTCGAAATGTCCAATGAAGAGCAACTTTCTAACCTTGCCTGTGCTCTGATGACAACGTTTTGATGACAAGAGTTCCAGCCCTGGCTGGAACTCTTTTTGGCTCTTGACTGCACCTCACAGTCTTCAATCTCGAGCCACGGCTGAAACGCTCCTTGTCTGCTGGACTGCGCCTCACAGTTTTCTCTCGAGAGCTCCAGCTCAAACGCTTCTTGGTTGCATATCTCCGCCTCCTATTCCATCCGATCTCCTTCCTTTGACTCCGTATTTCTGCCTCTCCTTCTCCATTTGCCGTCTTTGTTTGATCTCTCCGGAAACATTTCTTCCTCCTTCTCTTTGGTTTCCTCCCCGCCAAGTTTCTTTTCTGCCCGAGCACATCCGGGTCACCCATTGCACCTAGTCCTCCTTTCTCCACTCGTGTTCAAACACACAGATCTAGCTCCCTGTCGAATACTTTCGCTTCGTCGCTAGTCTGTCTCCACTAGTAATCGTCATCTCGATACTCGCGCGCTATTTGCTATCCTACCATGCCATCAAAAGCGCTGTCTATTCGAAATGTCCAATGAAGAGCAAACTCTCTAACCTTGCCTGTGCTCTGATGACAACGTTTTTTGACTCTCTAGTTCTCCCTCAGTCTTCTCCCTCAGTTTTCTCTGCTCAATCTGTGGGGAACGTTTGCCCTGAATCTCGTAGCATCCCAAGCAGCAGAAATTGCCAATACCAGCATGGCAAATCATCAGTGGCCAATGTGTCCGAGCTTGGCAATACCTCGGCCGCCATCATTGGCTGGCGCTTTGGAAAAGTGACAAGCCAACAATTGGCCAAGCTCTGGAAGGCCAATATTGGACAACGCTTGGCAAAGTATGTTGCCATGAATATTGCCTATAGGTGGACCCCAGGCTATTTTCATGCACATTTTTGGCTTTGTGGCCAGGTCCTTATGACCAATGCCTATTTTATCAGTTGCCTCACGGCATGATTTCTTCTGTATACATGCCATTGTACAGGAAGTTATTTGTGTGCGCATTCTTTATTTATAGCGCACTCGTTCAATATTTTTGGTACAATGATATGTATAAAAGAGAAATGGGACCGGCAGAAACAATAAACAAACTGCATCAACTTTGCGAAGCAATTACGCGACTTGTCAAAAACGATTGAGCAACACAACACGTCCGAGTCTCTCTCTGTAGTGCTTTATTATGCACATCAAATTTACAAGAAACCTGGCTTAACAGTGGCAAGAATACGAACACAAACACGAAAGCAAGCGCACACAATAGTCGAGAAAAAATTTTAAAAGCGCTGCTCATGAAGCGCAAATCGATTATGCTTCGTTTAAACTGCTTGAAATGCCTACAAAACAGAAGCGCTCAGGTAAATGAAAACAGGACCATTATCTCCCGTAGTTCTACGACCTGCCAGACCACGATATGTTGTTTAAACAGCACTATTGTAGAATAAGCCCAGCTTGGAAAGCTTGTCTCGGCTGCATCCGCCACTTGTCCACGGAAAACACCTCTACGTCGTAGCGCCTGCAATAAGTAAAAAAAATGGTTCACTACAATGCTAAATGCACGCTGCTTATTAAATACAGCACTTTGCCATCAGCCCTACACATGTCCGTGTAAAGATATGTTCGTGGCTAAAGTTCTAGCTCGTTAACACTCGCTATGAAACATAAAACGTACTCCACTATTCATTTCTCAATACTGCGTTCTACGGTACGGTAGCAGTTACTTGGCTCGTTCTTGAGAAAACAGTCCGGAATTTCACCGAAAATGGCCTTCACTCTTGTTGCAGTCACTCCATGTAATTAAAAAGTCCAATACACAAAGCAACACGGCAGCGGTTCCGCGAAATTTTGTTGTGGCACTGTACCCCATAAACATTTAATCGCGACTGAAATGTCGTGCCGTCAACGTTTCTTATAGTAAGTTTTGTTCGCTAACAACGCGGAACCCAGAGACTACACAGCAACGCACTATACAATGAGTTCGGAACGCACGAACGTTCAGGTTTTTTTTTGTTTTTTTTTGCAAGGCATCTATGCCAGCTTGGAGGTTGAATAAAAACCTTGTGACCTTTGAATGCGTTATATTTTGAGGGGTAACAAAACAAAGCGAGGAATAAAGTATTAACTGGTTACGGTGTTGCTGTCGCCGTCGCTCACATCTGCCTTGTCAGACACGCCAGATGCGAACGGAACCGATGGATAAGCCCAGCGGCAGTGTAATTACTTTGTCGCTCGAAAATACCTTTACTTTGCTAAAGAAAATAATGAAACGGAAGCTTCATTTATAGCGAGAGTTTAAGTAAGTCAGCTTAGAACATCCGCAAATCTTCTACGGCACACGAGTCTTGCTTCAACGCATGCTGAACGTCGTGAACCTGCAGTGGGAGCATGGCCGCTTGTTCGGAAAACAGAAAGCCGGAAAAGGATAGCTAGAACTGCCGTCACACAAATGGAAGTACATGTATGTGACCGCTTTTTTTTTTCGGAAGAACAACGCAACGCTAAGTAGCACTCACGGGCTCCAGTTGTTATAAACGACAGCTGAAGTTTTAGCGGGAACGAGCACGAGCTCTCCCTCACCGCGCAAGGAAAATTGAAATGTTGACGGCGGCCACGGCGGCCACGGTGTTCAGCGGCGGCCACAGCAGGCACACGATGTTATTCCACCAGTCAGGTATACTTCACACAGCCACCGACACCAAAACGCACCTCACAGACACGTACAGGAGTACTACCGCAGTTTCAATGCCACAAAAGGGACGGAGCCGTCGGTGCAACGCATCCGTACACCGGACCCGCCGCGGGTTCAAGGAGCGCGCAAAGGCACAACGCTGAAGTAGTTCGACGGTCACCGTTGCGTTAAGACACACAAATGACCAATTCCTACTGAACGTGTAACACTATCTCACGCTTTTTTGAATACGCTGAACTTTAGTTTAAGTACGCTTTGTTTCATGGCCCGGTGCTGTGGCTCTTTAGGCAACTACTTTTTGCTGCCTTGTGGCCTGTTCACCCGCTCTAACCGTCGCCGTCACGGGCTCGGCAAGCTCAAGGCCAAAATGCGCTTTTATCCGTCAGCTGAAGCTCGGCTTCCGATGAGCCTTCCGTGTGACGTTACTTCCGGTCGCCGTTTGCTTGGCGCTCACTCAATCTTTCAGCCAAGTTAGCGATGAGTGGCCGACGGCTCGGAAGCCAATGGGGACCCATGGGGTTTCCAATCATTGGCAATCGGCCTCGGCTGCTTGGGATTCTTGCACGAATATCTGCCTTTCAAGCTTAAGCACATGCGTGTTACCCCTGATATCTAGTACGAGCTCTTTCCTGCATTACTGCTGCATCCAAAAATTTAGCGCCCTATCGGATAACTACTCTTTTATGCTGGTCATGCCATGCGTCGTGCTCGCACTCCTCATCAGGCCACTTCAATTCACGTGCTATTTCGCTATCCCACCATGGCAACAAGTACACTCCCTGAAGTCTAACAACGGTCCTAGGGAAACCCCCTGCCACACTTTGCCTCCTCCATGTGGATTAAACCAAGGCACGGGCTCCTCGGCTACCTCAGCTACGAATGAACCTCTCGGGCCCAGCAACAACGACACGTGACCGACCAGTCCTGCCGTGGACGCCACTGATTGTCACAAACCCCCGTAGCGCGCTCGTGCAAACAACGAGGCGCGACAACTGTGAATTATAATTGCAGGGTGGCCGGCCGTGTGCGTGCAGGTGGTGCAGAAGTGGCTGGAGTGACTGAGAGTTCGCTGGTGTGCACGAGTACGTTTTACTAAACACATTTACTCCATGCACAAGACGAGATTACATGGGACAGACAAAGACTGAGAAAAACGAGAGAGAAAACATTTACAATGGACATCGGCTCGTGCGCGCAGGGACTTATCTGGGGTTTCCGTACAATTTGCGCACGAGTGCGGGCGGCTTACGCACGGCGGTAACTAGAGTAGCAACTACAACAACAAAATAAAACAAATACTCAATGGAGGAAATAGAGAGACACTCTCTGGGGAGGCTTACATCTTAACCCTAGGCAAACAGCAACAACAACAAAAAAGTCCACTCATGAAAGCTGTACGCGACACAAGAAACAACCAGGAGGAGGCATACATCTTAACCCTAGGCGTGGCTATCCGTACCGCGAGTACACTGACGGAAAGTCAGGGCGAAGTCGAGTCGGCTTCGCTGGGCAGCCGCTTACGTTGTTTCGGGGCTCCTGGTTCAGAGTCTGGTCGGCCTTCTGACCCGCGATGACGAGGCGCACTCGATCGCGTAGACGAGGTGCTGGTCGGTACTGCCGCGGGCCTACCGACGAACTTCCGCTAAAGCCGCGTCACCAACCGGACCCTTCCCAGTGTCTTGGCACCGTAATAAAATTCAAGTCGAATGCACCTTGCCCCGCTCACACATACCTAAATTAACTTCACCCAATCGCCTGACTGTCCTGCACATTTGCACCTCCACCGTCCCCATTGGTTCCTTTTCCTAGGCCCCCGCCACCACGTGGCATCACGGTGGCAGCCCGAGCGGGACCATACCGTTTCCACCTGGCGCACTGACCTTGGCCTCCGAAGAAAATGCGGTTAGCCGCAAGCGAGCCGATCTGCCACCACCCACCCGCCACGTGCCCCCTTCGAAGCAGTGACAACGAAAGGCAGGGCAAAACAACAAACACGAAAAAAGCAGACGGGATGAATCAGGTGCGCAAGCGTGTCAAAAAATGGCCGTCCCCTGCTCAGGAAGTTGACATGTGGGCCACCCGAGTGAAAGTATTGAGATTGCTGGCCGGCAATTCGTGACACTCTTCGTTGCGGATATTTAGCCCATTTATTATTTCCGTAATAGCTAATCTGATTGAAAATGCGTAGCAAGAATACGCCGATTCTCATTTGAGTACTTGAGTCATTGCTTTTATTTTTTACGGCTGAATGTGTGTTAAAATATTTTTACATGAACCGCACCAGCAGCAGTAGTATATCAGAAAGATTTTGCTCTCATATACATGACCTTCTATCACTATAAAAACCCACCTGATGTCACTACATGGTTAGCACCAGAAAAAATGACTGAAGGCTAAAAAGTTTATTATTTATTATTAGTTTATTTATTGATACGGTAATTATCTCCTCACTTGAGGGTCCACAACAGGGATAAGTACAAACAAGTAAACAATACACAATGGCAAAACATAGATTAGGTTTCGTGTTTCCGGTAGAAAAATTCTAGCGAACACTCAAACGCTTTGACCATTGGAACTGGCAACAGCGTACTCTGGAAGTCTATTCCACACTTCTGTGGTATAAGGAAAAAATAATTTTTTCCTGACTAGCCTGACTAGCCCGGACCTCAGGATCCAGCAAGACCTGGTGACGAGGGCCCGACAGCCAGCCGCAGCCAGGGTATCCTAGACTAACGATGCCCCTCCACCAGGCGGGCGCCCTAACATCTGCGCCTCAGGCTCGCAAATAAAGATTTATCAATCAATCCATCAATCGTGATACCATAGAAGCATAACCATAGAATTTAGGTTTAGACGCATACATACAACCCGCACACAAGCTCCCGCTTGGGTGCGGGTTGTATGTATGCGTCTTTTTTATTTATTTTCAATTCGTATTTTATAATTTGAAACAGGAGTTTCAACCTTTGCTTTTCGCGGAGTCTGAATCCCCATCTGAATCCCCTAATCACCAGAATACCACGTTACTAGCTTAAAAAACTATGCGATAAAAGCATCAATGACTTGGGTTCACTTATGAGGTATGTTTGAACACCAAAATAGCTTGTGTGCCTGTATACACATGACACCTATGCGGTTGATATTCCCATTCTCTGCCTATGTCCGCTGTCATGCTTTGTGCAGTTGTAAGTAGCTGGCACACAAGAGAAGCCCAACGATATGTTTCAGGCAATATAGATGCCCACAGAAAACACTGTTGTACGATTGCGGCTCACTAACACTGAAAAGTAGTTACCAATATTTTGTTGTAAGCAGCTATTTTGCTGCTTTAATGTCTACTCTCTATCAATTACCATAAGGTATTTTGCAATGCCTTTTTAACGCCGCATAGAACTTTTTTTCAGCTTTCCAATTCATTCATTGCTGCGGCGTGTGTATCCCGAGCTTATTCCTTTGATAGACCTGAAAAATTCAAAACACTATCCACATTAAAAACCACTGTTCTGAACGACGCGCCGGAAACAAGTTGCCGTAATTGATGTACAATTTATGCTCAGATGTCAGCTATTTTGAAAGCATTTTTTATTTTTACCACAGATATTTTTACCACAGCAGCTTTTTTCCGCTGCAAAAAACACTAATGCTATGATGAACATTCCATAATAATTAGCCCGAAGACGAAGTACATATAAGCAAAACTCTTCCAACCTACTGCCACGGGTTTCACGGTTTATGTCAACACTTCCTGGTGTGCGGGTAAGAAGGCCTTGTGCAGATATATGGAAAAACAAAATGCATATAGAGAAGTTAAAGAGATTTCTTAAAAACGTTTGGTTCGTTTCGACGAAAAAAGTATAGCAGCTTAAAAAACTGCTGAAATGAAGAGAGAAAAAGCGGCACAAAAAAAGACCTGCATTCTCTTGCCGTAAATGGTGCCAAATACAACAAAAGTAAAACAGAAACGACGTGGTCTGTGTCGGGAGACGTGAGCCAAGCAGACCAAAAATAACGATGGGGTGAGCTATTTTGTCGTGACCAGCGCTAACAAACCATAATGTACATCTGTAGTATAGTTGGTAAGTGATCAACCCCACAGTGCCAAACATACACCCAAACGGCAAGAAAACACAGGACAGGCTCTGCACTTCAACTAAGCCAACTTTTTGAAGTTAAAGAAAAATGTGCAGCCAGTAGCCTCAAACAAACAACAAAATTTAAACCAATAAAAGCCTCGAGTATTTTTGGGTTAAAGTTCTCGCTTTTTGTATGCATGCTGGATATATGTTTTTGTGCAAATCCAATAAGTTTATTTTAGTAGAGGTTCTAAACTTGTTTATGTTTTCTTTTCCGTCTGCCATGAATACTTTGTGCTGAGGATAATAAATATAGAAAACTGCATTTGGTTGGTTTATACAAGTCAACTCTATGCGGTCTAAGTAAAAAACACAATCAACAGGAATAAAGTACGCTTGCTACACAACGTGTGAAAGTCTCTAACAAGGAGTTCTGTCCAAACATTTAGAATAAGCACTGAACCAAATATTTCAAAGCTGGAACCATGCAAAAGCTTACTGTGTATGTAGAGATCTGTCAAAAAAGTTCGAAGCGAAGCGGTATGGATAACGCATGTTGTCATATTGTAGCTTTAATAGCAGCAAAAAGGCCAAAACTTTTTGCAGTAATTTTTCATATTTCAAATGCCTGTATGAATGTGCACAGCTATAGATAATAGTCGTCCAATAATTACAGCCTACCAAACTTCACACGCCCACAGAATAGTCATCAGGCACAAATATGTATGTGAAATACTTCCTTTTCTCTACCGTTCATGCTCTCCTATTGGAGCAGCCAACGTATAGTGGAGAGGAAGATTGAGTACAAAGTGTTCACAATTTACGCTAAACAACAAAAGCCCCATCCCATAAACCTTATTAGACCGAGCAATAAATCCTTCAAGTGAATTTTGCAAAATCCAGAACTTGCTTGAAAAAGTTTTCTAGCAAAAGAATATGTTACTAATCAACTTGGAACTTGTAAAACATGAAAAAACAGCATGAAAATTGGATTTAAGCTCACGACTGGAAAAACAGAGGAAAAGAACAAGTGCTCATTCTTGATTGATTTGATTGATTGAATGTGGAGTTTAACGCGCGAAGCTACACAGGCGACGAGGCGCGCCGTAGTGGAGGGTTCCGGAATAATTTCGACCACCTGGGGATTTTTAAAGTGCACCGAAGTCTTGAACAAACGGGCGTTCTTGGTTTTTGCCTCCATCAAAGTGCTAATTCTCAGCTGTTCATCAAGACAAACAGTATATATATGTGCGAAAAATATTGTACCGGTGCCCAAATGCTCAAATTATGCCAGGCATTTCGAGCAGGCAACCCCTCTTTTCCCGACATTACTATGTCCATGCAAAAGAAAAAATTGAGTGTGTAAGGTGTAGAACCAAGGTTTATTTATCTCTCTCTGCGTCATGCAATTCACTAATGATATAGCTAAGTAAGCAGGCATTGACCACTTGCGACAGGCAAAATTGCAATTTGGCCACTTGCCCCCTTTTTATCCTCTTTGTGGGGCATGCAATCGTGACCAGCAATTCAGTGAGTGGGCTAACATTTTAGGGCACAGCAGACACCAACCACCCCGGAAGGTCATAAAGCTTTTATGAATGGGTGCTGATGAGGGCACTACTGTTTTTTTTTCATGCATATTTAGGTTTTTTAGGGGCGAAGCTCCTAAAGCCATAGGTCTGTCCATCCCTTCTGTCTCGTGGTACGTGACCGCTGCATGCTTTCGGAGATGTCGCAAAGTGGGCCGCGTTGCACGCGCAAGAACCAGCTGCAACCGGCAGCGCAAACTCGGCACCGGGAGCGCGAGCTTGTCTGTGTTCGCCAACGGAGGCGCGAGCGAACGTGCACTGCGAGGGGGAGATAACGCAAGAGATCACGCCACGAACGCAGGCAGTCGTTCTCGGAGATCGAACGAAACGCAAGGACCTTGCTCGTTTCCTCTCGTCTTATTTGGGCACACGTTCGCCCTAAATAAAAGTTTTTTCTTTAGCGTTGTGTCTCATCCTACGTGACAAATTGTGGTGGACGTGCGGGGTAGTCCTCAATGGCGCGGGTCCTTTCACCAGGTCTGGGCCTGGGAGCATTGACTCCGAAAATAAAAGTTGATTTGTACAATGTACGCACACAGTCTTACGTCTTTCTTAATGATGTAATGGGCGAACTTTCACGGGAGAGTTACGGTTACCGATGATCTCCCCCTCTCGAGCTTCGCCCCACTTATCATCATTCATTTCGTGGATATGGCGTGATTTTTTATCGTTGCGGGCATTGCTTGGGTTGACGAGAGGGATGATCTTTTATTATCAATGAAATGGTGGGTTCTACGAGCTGCAGCTATATCTGGTCTATGAGGGGTGCAGTAGTGGAGTTTGATTATCTAAAACCACCCAAGGATTTCAATCAAGCAGCAAAACCTGCACACTCGAGCACATTCGTTTTTTTCTTCTTTAATTCCGAAATTGGCTGCAGTGGATGAAAGGACCTCTACGAAATGGTTGGCATCATTCGAGGTTCAGCAGCACATTTGCGTCTCTACAAAAATTCAGTATATACACATATTTAGTGCGCCATAAACAAAAAAGAGACAGCTCCTATCTTGTGTTTGCTTAGTTAAATCTACACCAAGCATTTGCAGTGCTACCCTGATTCGGAATGGACCCAATCGGCACAAATACAGTTACCAAAAACGGCACTGGTATTAAAGTCTTAAACACCTAAAGAATCCCTAGACATGAAATGCCAAGTTCCGATTTCTGAAATTCTGACCTGCATGTAACAGCAAGACGAGACCAATAAAACGGTAAAACAGACGTTTTCACCCACTTTTGCTTAGACTGACAAACTGCCGGTGGTGCCCGATGAGGAAACAGCCTAGGTCCTTGAAGTTGGCCGCACCAATACGGAATTTTGAATGCAAGTTGCACCAGTCAGCAGCCTGCCACCAAGTTACCACCAAACGACAGCCCAGACACCAGAAGCGTATGGTGCCTTAAACGTGCGAAGTCCCATAGGGTGTTTTAGCCATCATTCACACAGCCGTTTTTCCACCCCGTCACGTCACCGTCATGTCACTGTCTTTAGTCATGGGCGACGGTTTTTTGGGCGATTTCTCGCCGAAAACGGTTTGACGGTTACGGAAGGCTGAGCTCTACGTTTCCGTCCCGTGAACGCGACGGGACCATGCCCCGCGTAAACCAGCTATCAGAAAACAAATTTTACGGATAAATTTAGGGAAAAGTGAGCACAAACCATTTAGTGTACTTTTCAGATTAAGCACGCTGAATTGTAGTTAAACTGATCACTAGGCAGATGACCCTGTACCCTGACGGAGAGCTCCAGAACGAACGCTACTCCGTTTACGTCTCCGTCGCGGTTTCTTGACGTGACGGTGCCGTGACGGAGAAGGTGACGGCTGTGTGAATGAGGGCTTACTGTGATTAACAACGTGTGTTGCACACTCTAAACTAGTAAAGTCATTTTGCTGAAGATTTTATAAGTGACAAAAATTTAACTGCCATTTTTATACATTTACTATGTTCCGAATGATATATTTGCGTTTGCGATGCTGCAATAAGAGTACGAAGCACAACCACCGCTGCTGATGCTACTGTACCAGAGTTACGACATGCGTGTAGTTCTAAGTTACAGACAAATTCGAGTTCCATACACATTGTTCATCTCAACATTCCATGAACAAACTGAACGTTCCGAAAGATTGAACATTCAAAAGAAATGCAAAAAATCATCCAGATGGTATTTTACACTAATGTTGTACGCCCGGAAATTACTCGATTTATTATTTTATTCTAATTCTACACCCACGGCAATGGTTCAATTTATTGCACACATGTTTTAAAACCCCATATTATGAAGAAAAAACGCATAAACGAAGCAAAAACCAAGCGTGCGTAATATCACGCTCGAAGTACACTATTCGTGTATAGTGGATACACGCACTTCTATTCGCACTGTCCAGCTTTCATTATTTCATTTGGTAACAAAACATTCAGCTACAAAACAGGACAGGACACAAGCACTTCACCAATCACACGGATGGAAACTGCGCTAGTAGTGATCCTGTTTACACACACAGCAGCCATGTACAAAGGTGTACCGACTACGCAACGCACAAAGCCAGTACTGAAAACGTTAGGGCTAGCCTCTTACGCGGAACGAAGTTCGAGAGCACCTCTGCTATGTTAAATATACAAGACAAAAAAAGAAAGTTCACTAGTTCTCACTTACCTTCGCTTCTTGGGAGTATGACTTCGTCCAGTAGATAAATCCATGGTAGTCAAATCACCGCAACAACAAAAGTTGAAGGCGTGAACATACCCTCACCGTCACCGGCCAGTAGCACGCACATGGATGCGGAGTGAAGTTAATCGCAGTGTTCGGATGGTCAGACTCGCCGCGCAGCGACTCTCATGTATCCTGTATCTCCGACGGAAAAACTAGTTACTTAGGTGACACTGACCCTGATAAAAAACGCGTTGGGAATAGAAGCCAAAGTCATTCGTAAATACAGATATAGTAGCCAGTTATAGATAGGAAAAGCTTGGGCGTGCGGTTTTTTCAGAAAATAGTATTTGTACTGACAATATAGATTACGGCACTTAAGGGGCTACGGCGAAAATGCAGCTGGCGTGGGGTTGCGGGCGCCGTAATTTTAACGGTTTTTTTTTCTAGCCACAACCACATGCAGCGTATTTTCTGGCGCTTGCACGCGTCGACAATCGCTCCGCATTGATGGTGTCAGCAAAATGCCATGAGCGACGTGAGCTGACGCGGGAGCTATGCCGATGTCTATGCTCGCCAGGTATCATCGTCGACGCAGCGCCAGAAAGCATCCGGAAGCAGGCGGCATCATACCGATACCATCTGCAGCTCCTGGTTTGGTGTCATTACGTTTACAGAAAAACAATTTTATTTAGCCTGCGGTAATCGGGTGCCTTGAGGAAAATTACAAGCTACCTTTGTTGGAAAGTGCCCATTCCATTTTGGTTAGATCGGTGGTTTGCGATAGATTTTTTTTAAGTATAATACGGGAGGTGTAGCTTACAATCGCTGGCAGTGTTAACATGATTGGATTGTTTGCAAGATCAGTGAATAACGAACAATGTTTATCAATACCAAGAAATCGAGCGGCGCATTCCATTCCATTCGCGGCTATCGTAGTTGCATAGGAGGATTGATTGTGCGCGATATATTTTCTTGGCTAAAATACGGGAGCTTTGGTTACATCACATGCAGACTTGACATCATTGGCACCGCCTTCAATCTCGGTGGGGAAGAAACAAGCGTTAGTAGTGCCCCAATTTCTCAAATACGCCTCAAAAAACAAAAAAAAACCCACAATTCTCGTTGGCTAAAATGGTGAGTATACCAAGGTCTGCAATTAACTAGCGGTTTCCCTGTCGCGGCCGAGAGGTTCGGTATTAGACAACTGTGTTGTTGCAGATAAGGGGTTTGAATGTTCACACAAACATTCTGTTTTTGTTTTTGGGTGTGAGTTTGAGCATCATTTTTAACGTGTAAACAAAGGGTTCCCAGGACAGCTTGCCTTTATTCAACAAGTGTACGTTCGTCTGTACTCTTAGTAGCAAGGCCGCACTGAAACTGTGTTTTGTTGACGCTTTGAATTCATAAAGCAGTTCGTACATAACATAAGGGCAAGACATCTAGTTGCAAGAAACTATGTTGTTCGAAGTGCGTCTGTGTTCACGAAGCTGGTGTAGTTTCGTTCATATTTCACTGTGATAACTGGGAATACATTTTGCTGCATTTAAACAATGGCTCGCAAGCATTCCTAGCAATGAGTAGAGTATGGCAAGCAAATCTAGGCTGCCAATTACTGCATGAAACAATCGAAAATAATTGCTCATAAATGATCTAAAAATAACTTGAAAAAATGACGCAGGTAGAGTTCCATTGAAACGTGTCCAGCAACGCTGGTCGACGCAGCGGTTGCCGTTGTATTCACCGGTTCCATGTGTTTTGCATGTGCTTGCGGCTTCTCGCCTCTCTTGCCTGATGGTGCGGGGCCCCCGCAGATCAACGGCCAACGCTCGCGCGACGCGTGAATCGCGTGTGTGGGGGTGCGCGCGCGTGTATCGTTTTGCCTGGATGGAAGGATGGCCGCTGGTACACTCATGAGTTATGATGGCAAACCATTAAAGTTCAGAGGAGCGCTCTTGTAACTGATTATGATGGTTGTATGTTAATGGCGCAAGGCCAACTAGGGCAACGGCGCCAAAACAATGATTATATATGAGAGATGAAACCGCAAACACTAAGATAAGTAAAAAAAAAACAGAAGTAAAATCAGAAAACGACAATGAGCATGGCTGTTTGTATAGGTACAGGGAGTGATCATGCGTGGTATGAAATGAGGTCTCAAAATTTAACTTCTTAAATATTTAAAAACACACTTTATAAAAAACATGGGATTGTTAGACGAGAAAAACGCTGGGTGTAGTGGGACGTGTAGTCTGTATAGTTGTGGGAAGTTGTTTGCATCGCGTTGGTGTGAAGTGCTGTGCATTGAATGAATTATGTGAACTACGGATAGGGCCTCTCCGTATCTGCTGCACTGGGGGTCTTGAAGATCCCGTCAGGAGATAGGAGTGCGTTGCATGGGTGTGCCCTATCCGCAGCCTACCCAAGGCGACTTCCGTGTGTCTGTTGCGTGAGTCAGCTGTGTACCGTCCCAAATGTGGCTTATTACATGTAGTTTGTTTGTCTGTCTGTTTATTCCCAGTGTGTTTGCCATGTTCTGCGCAGGTGTTGTCTTAATTGTGGCTTGCGGTCTGTGTAGGGTACCGTTGTAATGGCCACAGTGTTCCTGAGTGCAGCAGCAGCGGCCCTCTCGTCTGCAAACTCGATCCCAGCCATCCCAGCGGTGTCCTGGGACCCAACAGAGGAGCAGCTCATGCTTCTGTGCATACACAGGCATGATAGTGTTAAATACAAAGATTAACTATGTGGTTTTTGGGGTTTGTACGATGACAGTGCGCGACAACCCTAAAAAAATCTGTATAGATGATGGAATTGGGAATTTTATTTTCAGGAATGTGTCGTACAATCAGTAAAATTTCATACGCTTCTGGTCAAAAAATTTTTGTGTGCACGCTCATGGTTCTGGCTGAATTAAAATTTGGACCATGAGCAGCCTACGACACCATAGTGGGAGGTTTTAAAAGCGTCAGTATAAAATTTTGCACATGTGTATTTAAAATGCAAAGACAGAACGTGCTGCAGTATTGCAGCTCGTGGCACCCAATTTTTGTCACGTTTTATAAAATGAAAGGTTGGAGGACACAGGACGAATTTCCAAGGAGGTAAAATGCCTAAATGGTTGATCTGTACACATCTAAAAACAAAGCGCTGAGATCCGAGGCTCGCTCTCTCACTTTAAAGTGAAAAGGGCAAAGAAACGGATGGGCAATTTATAAAGAGGCGGAGATGTGGATGTATCGTTAAAGAAAGGACAAAAGAATGGTTACTCAGTTAGATGAATTTTTTAAAGCATAAAGCAAGTCCATGTAACGTTCGTTGGTTCTCAAGGCTCCACTTATTACACTCGACATAACAGACCTCTCGACAGGACTAGTGCGAAAAGCACCCGATGCGAGACGAAGCCCAAGTGTAGCACTGGTCAAGCATTCGCACGCTGTCTTAGTCGCCGACCCATACACAACACTGCCATAGTCCAAACAAGACCCAACCAAACCAGTATACAAGCGCAGCAGGAGTTCTTTCTCGGAACCATAGGATTGGTGGGAGAGAACGTTCAGGATATTCATTCTTTTGAGACATTTATGATTAGGTTCCTTGATGTGGGGAATGAATGGTGAGTTTGTTTTAAAAACACAACACCTAAGAACTTGTGCTCCTTATTCACAGGAAGCGACAGGCGATTAAGAGTAATGTCTGGGTCCGAATTGGACCCCGTGCTTCCAGAGAGCACAATGCAGGAGCTTTTTTGGCAGGATTCAGTTTAAAACCATTCTTGTCTGGCCAGCTGGCAAGCTTCTTACACACAAGCTTGACTTGACGTTCGCAGATTGACATATTGCGTGATTTATAGGAGGTCTGGACGTCATCTACATACATAAAATAAGAAATTGTAGGTGGCAGTGCCTTCCCATAGAGTTCATTTTTACTATGAAGAGAGTGCAGCTCGACAGCCAACCTTGTAGCACGCCATTTTCTTGCACATGAACCTTGGAGAGTGTACAACTAACTCTCACACGAAACGTTTCTTTCTGACAAGTAACTGACAAGGGTGTTTAACATTTACCCGAGTCACCGAATGACTTGAGGTCACTAAGGAACCCGTACCGCGAAGTTGTGGTCGTAGGCCTTCTCTAGGTCGAAATACAACAGGTTCCAAATACTGTTTATGAACAAAGGCATCCTTATATACGATTCAAGAGCTACGAGTTGATCGTTCGTGGATCGCCCCGCTGTGAAGACTGCCTGGCCGCTCTCAAGAAGACCGTTGTATTCAAGGAAGTACAATGAGCCTGCGATTATCATCTTCTCGAGAAGCTTGCATAGGCAGCTCGTCAGGGCTATTGGACGGTAGCTTGAGGAGGACAACGGCCCTTTACCCTCCTTGAAAGAAGCCACTTCTATGGCCTCCCTCCAAGAGTGTGGAATGTGCCCCCGAAAGCCATATTCCTATTATAGAATGTAGAAGTGTTTTCAAGTGTGTCTGTGTGTAAGTGTTGTAACATTGTGTATGTGATGTTGTCTGGGCCTGTAGCTGGGGGTTTAGACAGTGCTCAGAGCAGCCCTCAGCTCATGTAGTGAAAACAGGGAGTTGTAAAGAAGTCTGTGATTTGTTGTTGTCGTGTAACGGGACTTTTTACTACAGTCTTTATACTTCAGGAAAGCGTCCGTGTAGTAATGCTGAACTGGACACGTGTTGGAAGTGCTGTGCGAGGGGGTTAGCCTGGTCTTCCAGTGTGTCCGCTGTTGTACTCACCAGGAGCAGGGCTGTGTTTCTGTTGTCCTTTGAGTTTGCTTATACGTGTCGATTAACCTTGCGTGTGTCTGTGTATGCGTTTATGGATGTTATAAATGAGCGCCAACTATCATCTTTTGCCTCACGGCGAAGAGTGTTTCCGAACGCCTTGCCCGTTTGAACAATATGAGGTTCCCGACGTGGGGTACCCCGACGGAGGATACCCCATGCCTTGTTCTGGGCCTCTGGTGCTCGCCTACAGTCCTCATTCCAGCACGGCCGTCCGCTGGTTGCGCGGGGCACCAGAGGCGTGGGAATGTTCTTTTCGGCGGCGTCGAGGATGTGCGCCGTGAGGAGTTGAGCGACTTCTTCTACGTGTAGGTGTCTTATGGTTATGACGTGTAGTTTCGATGTCTCTGTAAATGTGTTTCCAGTTAGCTCGTGCTTCATTGAACCTATTATGGCAAGATTAACCTGCTTGGGCCTTCACCTATACAATGTTAATGAGGTGGGGAAACGGTAACTGCCATATGGGTCAGTGCCACACCCCACTCCGAGCAGAGGAAAGAGAACTGCGGAGCCAATCACCAAGTCAAGATAGGGAGTATGTGTTGTGTCCTATGTTTATGGTATGTAGGCTGTTTATTGTTGAAAAAGGCATGCTCCAGAGATGTTAAAACATCACTATCAGGCGACCTTGGGCATCTGTATGAGAAGAACCCCAAAGTGGCATTTTGAGCATTAAGGTCGCCTGTTAGATGTATAGTTCGGGCAGCTGGTCAACCAGCGCCTCGAAGTCAGATGTTTGAAAGTGCAAGATCAGGAAGAATTTATATGGAGCATACCGTTATCAAGCTCTTAAATGATATTGTTTCTAATTGCTACAGCCTCAAGGACAGTGTTCAAGAGTGACAGGGGTGGCAGGCTAAGGATTTCTGTGCAATTATGGCCACACCACCAGAAGAGTGTGTGCAGCCATCTCTGTCCTTTCTGAACACCATGTAACTATTCAAGAAATTTCTTTCTGTGATTTGATTTCAAATGTGTGTCCTGTACACACATCAAACTTGGCTTATTAGCATGGAGGATCTTGTATATAGATCGTCAAGAATTTTGAGAAGGCCTCTGCAGTTCCATTGAAAAATATTTTCTCTGCCCATTATGATGTGTTAGAGCTACTAGAGGGTGACTATTTGCGCAAGTTCTTTCGGGGGCTTGGTTTACCTTCCCTGGAGGTTAAATAGAGGGACCCGCTCCTTCCGCTGCAAAGCAGACAGGAAAGGTCCGACTTCCACCGCATCGTCAGATTTGGAAGGGGTACCCCGGCGTACCGGACACCCGAACTTCCCACCCTCTGCGGTGCCTTCGTTTTGGCCGCGACCACCGAGGGCGTTAGAGCGCCCCGGGTGGCTCAGGCGGTGCGGCGGAGGTGGGAACTGCTGGGGGCTTCCTCCGTCTTCATCTCCTCCGGGCCCTCGCGGTGCTTCGGGGCCGGTGGATAGGAGGAAACTGAGGGTGCCGCAGCATCCCCAATGATTGGATGCCGCCACAGCAGCTACTGACTCAGGCGAGCGGCGCGATGGTGGGTTGGGCTGCCGAAGCAACCCAGGGGAGTAGGGGTGGCAACCAGGTCCAACTCGCGGTACTGGGTCCCCGCCGAAACCAGACGCCGCTCAGCTCCGGTGAGCGGCGTCGGCGTACCTCCCAAGGGGGAAAGAGGCGAACCTCTTTGGCGCCTCGGGGAAGGTGATATCCTCAGTGACCTTCACATTTAGGATCACACAGTGATCATAATATTCACAGTAACCTTCACATTCACATTCACAATTATATTCACAGTGACCTTCACAGTGATCTTCACACTCCTGCTTAAACTTCTCGCAATTTCGAGAGTAGGTGGCATGAGGTCTCTGGCAGTTGGCGCCGGTGAGGGTTGAAGATGGACAATTGTCAGATGGATGATCATGCTGGCGCACTTTGCGCAGGTCAGACGGCCACGGCAGGCGTTAGTTGCATGCCCGAACCGCTGGCACTTAAGCAGCGGCGCGATTTTGGAATGTAGGGCCTGACATTACAATGTACAAAACCTGCATTTGCGTACTGTGGGAGTGTGGACCGGTCAAAAGTAAGGATAATGTGCTTGGTCGAGACTACTTTGTCATCCCTCCTCATAGTTATGCGCCTCACAGCTGTCACGCCCTGATTTCTCAGGCCCTCCAGCAGGTCAGCATCTGTCTCATTCATGAAGTCTACTTCGGAAATGACACCTTGAGTACTGTTCAGGCTCCAGTGGGGTGTCACCCTGATTTCAAGATTGGCTATGCGAGTTTGTTCAAGGAGGATCTTGGCGTGCTGTTGGTTGTGTACTTCAACCAGGATTTCTCCAGTGCTTTGTTTTTTTGGCCTTATATTTGTCACCAATATTTCCCTCCAGAAATTTTGATATCAGGAACACGGACTGTGATGCGAGAAGCTTTTCTTGTACAGTAGATTCCAACACCAAAAAACGGGGGTAGTTATCGGACTTTGGAAAACTGAGGGTTGGGAGTGGGGGAAATGAACCTTCGGTGCGGCCCCATTTCATGGGCTGATCATGTTTGGGGGGGAGGGCGGAGGTTTACGATTTACCATATGGCATGCAAAAGAAGCAGGGGAGGGGGTACTTTCTTCTCAAACCTTACCCTGATAGCCTGAGAGGTGCTGGAGCTGCCTGCCCGGTAAACAGACAGGAACCCATCCGCCGGAGATGGACCTGGGCTCTGACGGCCACCGTTTGAGGTTTCTGCCCTTCACCTTAATACTCGTTACCACGGTCGGTTACAGCGTCAGTATGGGGGCGCGGGGTCCGCGGTGTCGTCAACACCGTCACCAAGATTGCTCAAGGTGCCCCGTGCGAGGGCTGTCTTATAACTAATTTAAAGTACATTGAGTTTCTGTGGAGACCTAACTGTAGAAATTCTTTGGTATTTTTGGAGGCTTTGATTAGTAGAAGCCTAATGAACTTTTTATGATGAAGTTAGAACAAAAATTGTACAGCCTTCCTAGACGCCTTGAGTTGTTTAGGTTCACAGAGCTTCTATGGAAGTGATGGCCTGTAGAAATTCTACAGAATGTTTATAGAGGTGTTCAAGAGTTAGCTCTTAATGAATTTTGTGGAGAAGTATTTATAAAAAAATTGTAGATGTTTTATGGAGGCAACACCATTAGCTGAGAATTCCCTGATGAGTTTCTGTCGTGTTTTATGTGACTCCATAAGATCTGCATGAAGACCTCAGAAATTTGTAATCCGTTTTTGTGAAGGAACAAATGTTACAAACGCAGAAATCAGCCATGCCACAAGAAAAAAAAAATAAGCGCACGCGGTTCAACCCTACTAAAGCGTACGGCTCTCCAGCACCCACTGCTCCAGCCCGAGTCCAGCGAACCAACGACATCACACTCGTGCACGTAGGTCCGTCAACGAGCAACGAAATGGCCAGAGCATGCAGCCCGCCCGAGCCGGAATGAACAAGATCTCCGGCGCCCTCTTTGCCGATCTAGACTCCCCTGACAAGCACCATTTCGTACAAGAGAACGCAACCATGAGCAAGCGGACTCTAGACGAACAAAAGGCTCTGGATCCTGCTTGTACGGAAGAGATACCGATTACAGTATTCTCAAAACAACGGGAAAAAGACGAGAGTTTAAGCAGCGACACGGACAACAGCAAGAATGGCGACGAATGACCCCGATCCAGTCGAAGGCATAGAATGCGCTAACGATGAAGTCCCGCTTGCGACGCTAAGGAATGTAGGATCGATCGGATGAGTCGAACTACGCCCGCTTTCCCACCCCAACGGTTCACCTCCGAAGAAACTACGGCGACAGCGAGCACGGAGCCGCAACGACTTTGACCGATCAGTCACACCGCCCTACGACATTGCCGTGCTATGCCTCTTAACGAAAGGCCAAACGGCTCCCGCATCTACGCCCGAACACCTTTTAAGTGAAGCAACGTTCTCAGCGCGCCCAACTATGCCATGCCTGCACACTGCAGCTCGCCAGCAGACAAAACGGGTGTCAATGCTCCCACATCCATCAAGCACGCAACGAGCTACACGAACACAATCGCCGACGGAAGCGGCAAAACTAACGGAACGCCGTAAACGCTGCCAAGTTCAGGTCCGACGAAGTGAATCTCACTGCACACGCACAATAAAATCCAGCTGATTTCAAATTCACCGAACTTCCACAAGTCGAACGTCCTCGTACTAAGTTTCTAGTATACAGAACAAAAAACAAACGCTAGCATCGAGCACCTGTGAATAAGCGGAAATGATCTGGATACAAAGTGACGTCAATCTTCGCGAACAAATAAATGTGCCTCAGGGCAGGCACAATTCGGATTCGGAGCACGCTTAGGAGAATATCAACGCGTACGGAAACAAAAACGGGCGATAAAAGCAGTGACCCGAAGGCACGTGGAAAACAGCAATTTACGGCTACCGCCGCACCGAAAAGCCCCGACCTTCTCATAAACCCAACACGGCCCAAGTTTTGTTTGATTTTTCAGAACAAGAGACACCAGACGCAACGCGAGTGCTTACGTTCCGTTTCGCTCTCTCATATGTACGTGCCTTCGCGTAGTTAGTCGCCCTATGACGCTTCACCGCGTCAGACGTTCTCTTCCCGTGCTCCCCCGTCCTGATGTATATAAAACCTCAGTACTTCTAATCAATCAAATATTTTTATGTAGTTTTTTATTCAAGCCACGACTTAGCTAACAGTACAGATAAGTTGAGTCTCCGTGAGAAAAAAATTGAGTACACATGAGTACAAGATTGAGTACTCATAAGTACTCATGAGTACAGAAGGTTTAGTACTCCTGAGTACAGAAGCTTTAGTACTCGTGTAGATATAATACTCATGAGAAAAAATTGAGTGATCGTGAGTACCGATTGATTACTCAAGATTACGATTGATTATTACTCGTTAGTACAGATGTGTTTAGTACTCGTGAATACAGATTGAGTACGAGTGCGCGTGAGGACAAAACTTTGAGTAGAAGTGAGTACGATAATAAATGAGTATGTGATGAGTGAATACAAGTGATCTGAGAACAGAAGAGCTTTTTGAGTCTGAGTTTGAGTACAGCGTGAATGAAAAAAAAATTGTGATTTGAGTTTGAGTGAGTTCTTTGTTTCACCGACTTATGCTGCCGTATGCGCGGCGTTTGTTTTTGAATCGACAGTAATCAGAAGCAACAAAAATAGGGTGCCTCGAACTGCTCGGGAACTTTATTCGTGGCCATCTTCCCGATGTGCCAATGAAATCCCGCCACCTTGGCCCACACGGATCGGGTCATTTGGAAGTAGTGAGCAACTACTCTTGCTGTCGATTTTAGCGGCAGGTTGGGCACGCGCATCGGTCGCACTGGCCTGCTGATGCAACCAAAGAAGCAACTGTGGTAAGTGGGGATCACCTTGACATCGCTGCAGTCGCTAACGTGGTATGGCAACATTGGCAACATGAAACATGGTTATGCTGTAAATACATTGATGTCATGTGTAGTGGCGCTAGCGATAATTGCCAGCTACCGATAGCACTTTTAGAAGCAAAAATATTATATATATATATATATATATATATATATATATATATATATATATATATATATAGAGATTATATATATATTATATATTATTATATATCTATATATATCTATCTCTATATATATATATATATTATATATATATATTATATATATATCGGTTGGCAGTCAAGAAAACCTCGCAAAGCAAAGGGGAGGTTGTGGTGGGTCATAGAAAGAGATGAAGAATTTTTGATTCGAAAAGAAAGTGCTGAAAAAAATGCCCGCCCGGTGGGATCCGAACCCACGACATCCAGAATACCGGTCTGGTGCGATAGCCACTACGCTACCAGCGGGGCTGTTTCCGCGATTTCACGCCATGTGAAACCACGTAGATTTTCCTTCGAACCTCTTTCATCCCCGCACCCCCCTCCCTCGGCGGTTTCCGCGTCCTCCCATCCCGCTAATCCCAATCTCCCCCTCTTGCCGTTCCCTCGTTTTCTTTTTTCTTTTTTCTTTTTTCCTTTGTTAGTGTGTTAACGCTTCACTAGGCCATCCGTAATTACCCTCGGGGCCTTCCACCCCTTTTCTCCTCCTCACCAGTCAATTTCCTCTGGTTCTTTGCATATTTTTCCTGTATTTTTGAAACTCTCACAAACCCTGCCAAGTTGCCCTAAACCTTGGCACCTGCCGCCCAAAAACAGGTCAACAAACGAGCTAAAACGAGCCCCTCCTTAGTTCTCACTCAACCTTCTTGCTTTCCCGTCGTGACTTCAGTTACCTTGCAATTGCCTTCCCTTATCCTAGAGCTTCGCCTGCCTTCATTAGGCCCCCTTGGCCCCCTGTTCCCCGGCAGCACTCCAATCCAACAGCCCTCCTACTACCACTACCCCCCCCCCCTTTTTTTTTTTTTGTCCACCTTGTGCGTTCTGCGGCTTTTTTGTGTCGCGTAGAGCCTACGTTTTTCTTGCCCCGCCCACAACTGAAATGTATTTAAACCCAACTGATCTGCACTATTTGTATCTTTGAAAAAGACCGGCCCCCGGTCGAAACGTTAGAATAAATGTTGTTATGTTTTTCAGTTTGACTTCTCTATCGTACAGCTAACCTCATAGCCAGGAACCTTTTCTCTTAACTTTGCAACAATGGCTAGAGGCACAGTCAACGCGAAAGACATAAGTTGTAAATTTCCAAAGTATCAACCTACTTCAGTTGTCATTGGAGACTCTCACTGCAAGCACCTGCATCACCACTTCAACCCAGGGCGGAAGGGAACGCCCGCATTCATCTCTCAATCCGGTGCGAAAATCGTCGACGCCTGCTCCCTGCTGGACTTCGTCCCGGCGACAACCACCGCCATCGTGCTACATGTCGGCACCAACGATATGGCCCAGTCCTCAGCGGAAGAGGCGTTCGGGCGCTATCGCACCCTTTTGGACGTCATCGCACGAGACTTTCCCAGCATCAAGAGGGTGTATGCCACCCTAATCCTGCCCCGCTCCATCAATCGCCGCCGGGGTGGAACGAACCGCCGTTTCGTCGGGAAATGCAACAGGGAGGCTGCCCGCTTCAACGGCCTTCTTCGCCGGCATTGCCGGCAGACAAGGGGCCTCTTTTTCCTCGACCACGGCTTCCAGTGGCTCCCGCCGGCTCGGGTGCTAGCCGCTGACGGGCTCCACCCAAGTTTCGAGGGTGTGGCTATCCTGGCGAGCCACCTGCACCAGACCCTACGTCGAGGATACGGAAGCGCAGACGACACGTGGCAGCAGCACTCTGCGGGCCACACAGCGGCTGAACCGGCCCCTACCTCTCCTCCACCAGCACCGGCCTCTCCAGCGGCAGAATCCCGGGCTTCAGCCCAGGCTCCATCGGACCCAGCGGCAGCATCCCGGTCTCCAGCCCAAAGCTCAGGCAAGGCTCCATCAGACCCAGCGGCCTCATCCCAGGCTCCATCGGAGCCTCGCTACAACTTGCGAAAGACCTTCTCGGCCGTCGTGAACCAAAACCGAAGGAACTGACTAGAATCAGGTGACTCTTGTGGTCAGAACAGACCAACCGTGTCAAAATTTTTTTTAAAGGCTAGGAAAATTGTTGAAAAGCGAGTACGATATCAGTGCCATCTCAGTACCCTCATTCTCTATCGCAGATGTGATGTTGTTCCGAAAGGGCTCCGCATTTACGTTAAAGCCGCCACCTCCGACATGTCTCAAGAGCTTCAGGCTAGGTGGGCGCTATGCATACATGAAGCATCCAAGGAACTTTTGAATATTGTTATTGACCACGATAACTCACAACTAGAGCACATCCTCAGTGAGGAACGAAAACTCACTGACCAGGTAGACTTGACGCCCCATGAAATTAACCTTTTAAAAGTATTTGCAGAAAACAAAGAGCGCCAACTAATTCTAACAAAACAGAAAAAGCTGCTTCGGGACGGCATAACTTCCCTTCCTGAAAAAGTAGACACGTCTTTTTTTCCTTCCCATGCAAGCCCCGAAAATATTCCTGACCTGAACCCCTCCCAGCTCAAAGAGTGCCACATAGTAAATCTTTCCGACACCCCCCTCACTGATGACGAAGAACGCGTGCTATCAAGAGGCTTGAGTTTTTGCCCTGCAACCGGCAGACTAGACGAATTCCAACTCTATAAGGATCTAGAGAACTTCTCCCGAACGCTTAGGCTCAGCGAATATTACTATGGCAAATCACAAGACCCTAATATGGACACTAGGCTGCCATCACTACGCCATTGGACTCCTCCCCCACAAAGAGACAAATGCTTAGACATCTACATCAAGGCGGTACAACGCGACATTCTAGCTCAATGTAAAAATCGATCACCGCATCACAAAAATCTCTCACAGAAAGAGGAAAAGGCATTAAAAGGTTTAAGCGAGCGCTCCGACATAACAATCAAACCCGCCGACAAAGGTGGCGCAATTGTTATTATGAATAAGCAGGACTACATCACTGAGGCGGAAAGACAGCTCAGCGATACTTCTTTCTATAAACCAACTGTCACCGATCAGACTCCGCAATTTAAGAACAAGGTAAGCCAGACACTGATTGCGCTCGTCAAAGACAAAAAACTTCCGGAAAAAACTGCAGCCTCACTTCAAGTTTTAAGCCCAGTTCCAGGACGATTTTATATGTTGCCTAAAATACATAAAGCAGGAAATCCAGGCAGGCCAATCATCTCCGGTATAGGGACAGTAACAGAAATCATCTCTAGTTTTATCGATAGCTTAATCAAAGACATTCCTCCCACACTACCTTCATATGTAAAGGATACAAACCATTTTCTGGCTGATATTATGGATCTAGTTATACCGGAAGATAGCCTGCTAGTCACTCTCGACGTCGCCTCGCTATATACAAATATTCCACACTCGGACGGCATCCGATCTGTCATCCAGGCATACAATGATGCCGCCCAAGACAATTCAATTGATGGTGAAACTCTCGGCGTACTTCTAAAGCTTGTCTTGGAGCTGAACAACTTTGAGTTCGACAATAAGCACTACGTGCAAATCGACGGGACCTCGATGGGAACCAAAATAGGACCCAACTATGCTAACATTTTCATGGGCACATTGGAGTCGGAATTTCTAAGCAAGGCACAGCTTCACCCTCTTTTCTATCGAAGGTTCATTGACGATATTTTTCTCATTTGGTGCCATGGGGAAGAGAAACTTCTAACATTTATCACCGCTTTCAACAACGCCCACGAGAGCATTTCATTCTCCCACTCGTATTCCGCATCTACCATCAACTTTCTCGATGTATCAGTGAGGATATCGGACAACAAGCTTGTGACCTCAGTGTACAGGAAGCCAACGGACCGACACCAGTACTTGCATTTCAAAAGCAACCACGTCAAACACTGTAAACTCGGCATACCATACAGTCAGTCTCTGCGTTTCAGAAGGATATGCTCTGACCCAGCTGATTTTGCCTCTAACTGTCAACAACTAACTAATGACCTAACACGACAACAATACCCACCGTCTGTCATCAGTGATGCCATTAGGAAGTCTGAGAAACAGGACCGCCGCCACCTGATAACTAACTCAAAATCCAAATCTTTGAATACGACCCCCAACCTTATTCTAACATATGCCGCTTCGTCCTCCAGCGTAAACTGCATACTTAGAAAGCACCACAACATTCTACTCCAAAGCGAAAAGTTGCGAAGTGTTTTCCCTGAGCCTCCCCGCGTCGTGTACCGACGTGCGAGAAACATCAGGGATATTGTAACGTCATCTAAGGTCAACACCCCCAGCTTCACAGGCAGCGGACCCTGCAATAAGCCTAGGTGCAAACTATGCCCCATGATGACTAAAGCCTCTGTCGCCACCAGCACCACGTCTTCATTCTCTTTCCAGATAAGAGGAAACTTTGACTGTGACAGCGCAAACATTGTCTACCTTCTTGAATGCACCATATGCCACGCCCAGTACGTTGGTCAAACTGAGAATCCGTTTAGAATGAGAATCAACAACCACCGAGCACACATAAAGTCCCTACCACACCTTCCCCTATCTAAACATGTAAATAATCTAGGCCACCCTTTCCACGCATTCACAGCCACAGTGCTTCAGTCCAATTTCAAAACGCATTATGATCGTGAAGCCCGTGAATCGTACCTTATTTACAAGTTTAACACTGTCTTGAGCGGCATAAATGAAAACACAGGCCGATTGTCTTGCCTGCCCAATCAGGCACCGGAGAAGGCCGATGCAGCGAGCAACTGAGAAACTTTGTTCTGAAAGAGCAACGTTCTTACTTTTTTTTTTAATTTGTGTACATATTGTACTTTGTACTGTGTCAGTGTATTGCTTGTGTGTAGTTGCCATACCACATGTACATATATTTCACCATAGTACCCCTTGCTTTATAATTTTTTCTTTATTTGTATGATTATTATTTTGTGTCCTTTTGCACTGAACAATTGCTATCGGGTAGATAAAACGGCTTGTCTTTTCTGTGGTGATATTCTGTTTATAGTTCTGATATTCTGATGTGGTGATATTCTGATATTCTGTTTTCTGTGCGTCTGTATGCGGGTATGTAAAGAAATATGATCTTGCGTGAATACTCTTCAAAAACTTCATGTGGCCACTGTATATCTCCTTTTTCTATGTTTTTCGCCTTATGTCATTTATTTTCGGTATTTATGTGATCATGCTTAAATTAGCGTTACTTTGCATTGTATTGTCCTTGCATTGCATGACCTCGTGGACGCCTCGTGGCCGGCTGCCACGTTTTTCGCAAGAAAGCGTTTCCGCGATTTCACGCCATGTGAAACCACGTGTTTTCTTCGAACCTCTTTCATCCCCGCATGGTCGCTTGGTCTTTTCTTCGAACCTCTTTCATCCCCGCACCCCCCTCCCTCTGCGGTTTCCGCGTCCCTCCCGCTAATCCCAATCCCCCTCTTCCTTCCCTCGTTTTCTTTTTTTCTTTTTTTCCCTTTGTTTATGTGTGTTAACGCTTGCACTAGGCATCCGTAATTACCTCTGGGCTTCCCACCCTTTTCTCCTCACCAGTCAATTTCCTCTGGTTCTTTGCATATTTTCTGTATTTTTGAAACTCTCACACCCTGCAGGTTGCCCTACCTGGCACCTGCCGCCAGAAACAGGTCAACAAACGAGCTAAAACGAGCCCCTCCTTAGTTCTCACCTTCTTGCTTTCCCGTCGTGACTTCAGTACCTTGCAATGCCTTCCTCTTATCCTATAGCTTCGCCTGCCTTCATTAGGCCCCTTTCCCCCCTGTTCCCCGGCAGCACTCCAACAGCCCTCTATCCCCCCCCCCCTTTTTTTTTGTCCACCTTGTGCGTTCTGCGGCTTTTTTGTGTCGCGTAGAGCCTACGTTTTTCTTGCCCCGCCCACAACTGAAATGTATTTAAACCCAACTGATCTGCACTATTTGTATCTTTGAAAAAGACCGGCCCCCGGTCGAAACGTTAGAATAAATGTTGTTATGTTTTTCAGTTTGACTTCTCTATCGTATATATATATATATATATATATATATATATATATATAGTTATATAATATATATATATATATATATATATATTATATATATATATATATATATATATATATATATATATATATTATAGAGTATATATATTATGATATATATATATATATGATATATAGTATCTCTATATATTGAGAAATAAAAACAGGGCGACCCACATCTGAGCCCTGGGGAATTCCTGAGGTGACGGGAAGGATATGTGGACGACCAACCAATGAGACGACTGACTGCTGTCTTAGAGAGAAGCGACTGGACTATCCACGGAATACCCGATCAAAATTAATTTATAGCCCCAGCAATTATTACTAACAGGAAGGTGATAGACACCACCATCACATGCTTTTTTGCGGTCCAATAAAATACATTCAAACAACTTTAAGCTAATCTATTGCTGTATTTCTATAGAGACAAATCGTTGTTAACCTCTTAAAACCTGCGAGTGAACCAAGAAATACCTGAAGAAAAATCCGTGTTTGCTAGGATGCTGGCGGTTATTTGAACCAAGTGAGCCATATCCACAGTGTTAGCTAAGACTCCACCGTCAAACACCGTAGCTAAATTAAGGGGCACTGACACAAAAATTGTGCATCTTGTTTTTTTTGTTGCGATAAGTAGCTAGTGACCTACTTATAACCTGTAGAATCCTCATTTGCTTCCGCGTGTGACTGTTGTTTAATTAGAGGCATTTTAATGCGGCCAGTCGCAGTTTCGGTTTCAGCGAGTGCTGCGAAACGATGGATTTTGTGGATTTTGTCTGAACAAAGCTGGCCACGTGACCATCGGAGGGATATCACAGAGCAGAGCCGCCGTAGAGCTGTCGAATCCGCATAGACGGCGGTTTTTGCGAGTGCCCCCACGTACTGATCTCGGGAGGCGCTTAATTAAAAAGCGACCGTGGATGTGACGCCAGCGCTGCGAGTGCAAATGCTACCGCGGCTAAAGAACGACGCGCGACGCTTGAGACGGTGGGTGGCAAGACGCGCGCTGGGAGCAGCCGGCCGGTCTGCCCACAGGTCCACCTACAGATGGGTTCGGCTTAGCACTGCGGCGGATATTCGAGTGCCGCTCTCGTAAGCGGTGCAGATGACAATTTTTAATGCAACCCACCATCGCATCATTAACTCCTTTCTCATGTAAGCCACCATGGTCGGGACTTGGGGGCAATTTCGTGCTGCGGTAACAAGCTATCACTCGAGCTACCTGCGCCGGCCTGGGCCTCTTCGCGGCCGTGGCCGCAGCCTACACAACGACCGTGCGGCTAGCTCAGTGGGCTTTTCGTGCCTCCGGCGCGTTTTCCCATCCAATGGATAATAAACAGTAACAGAAACAGCGTGCCTGGAATCGCTGTAGAACTTTGGTAGCGGGCAGCTGCCCCATGAGCTGACGAAATCACAGCGCCTCCGCCGCCAACGATCGGGTCGTTCGTTCTCCACAGCAGAAGCTCCGCCCTCCGGCCCTCCGATTGGAGCGGCGAGCCGGGCGAGGCGGCGAAAAACGTCGGCAGTGCGGAAGCGGCAAACACAAACTCGTGACGTGTTTGGATGTTGTTTACTTACACGATATCTTGGGCATATCGATTGCGCGTGGTCCTCTGCTGGCTGCTCGGTTGCGTTTCGCACACTTTAAAATTGATTTTAAAGATGTTCTAGGCTGTATTCGCGCTGATATTTTGCAGATGATGTATATGTGTTCCCACCAATCTATCTCCGAAGTTGTCTCGCCTTCAAAATTTTGTGTCAGTGCCCCTTTAACATCCAGGCTTCATCACTAACAAGGCTGTGTTGTTATCGCAAATTTAAAATGGCACTTATTTCTAAATAGGCAGTGATAAAATACCATGAAGTTGAGCCTAGTAATGCGCGAGGTTAGCCCTCTTCTACATTTATCACCAACAAAATATTGCAACCGATTTTTAGCGGTAGTATTTTCAGAAGAATAGGCGGAAACGTGCGCTTTTTGCGCGCCCTTGCCTTTCTTCGGTGGGGAGTCCGTGACATGGCGCCGGTTGAGCTCATGCGCGGTGGCCACTTGCTCAACGCCCTTTAAGGCCAGGAATTTTGGTTAACCACCGCTGCTGAGCACGAGGTAGCGGGTTCAATTCCCGGCCGCAGAGGCCGCTTTTCTGGTGGAGGAGAAAAGTGAAAACGCCCGTGTGGTCGAGATTTCGGCGCACGTTAAAGATCCCCAGGTGGTCCAAATTATACCGGAGCACTGCCACTACGGCGCGCCTCATCACCCTTGCGTTGCGTCGGCGCGGTTAAACCCTACAATCAATCAAGGGTGAACCACCGCCATCCTCCGGCCGGACGTGTCTGCCTGGTCGATGTCTCCAATGCTCTCCATTTCTTGAGGGGGCGAATAGCCTCGAGCTGAGGCGTCGACGAAGCCGTTGGGCGAGGCATGCTAGCGGCTTTGAATAGTGAAATTTAGCTCACCCCACGCTGTGGCACAGCGTTCTTGTGGCAATATATGGCATTCCGATGGCCTAAAGGTTCCCTGGTAATGTCCAGTAAGTTCTTGCAGCTTTCCCGTTCACCTAGAACACTCAATACGGTTTAACAAACGCAGTTCGCCACGTTGAAACACTGAGCGGATAAGAAACGCGTCTGGGTCCTTCGGCTCCATAAGGGCTTTTCTTCACCCAGAAAAAAGCCGGTCCTACACCGGCCGGTCTTTTCCACCAATAGTGCATGAGCTCCGTCCGGTGCCGAGACGCGAGCTCTTATTCGGCTGGGCGCCGCATAAGAAAGAGTGACGTAAAACCTGAGGCCTTACGTAGGCGGGTCTCCTCTTGAACATCGGTTGCCAAACATTCTGCGGCCATTCGCTTGCCGTAATTGGACCGAGGACCGCAAACCGAGTCAAAAGATTGACCACATCCTTCCGCAGGGGGAAACCATGGGGTGATGCGACGCATCTGGGCGGTGCTCGTTATGGCTGCGCCGACCATCGCGGTAGCAGACCTGTTAGTCTACATTCAAATCATCGGTGGTAAACGGATGTCATCGGAGCGGCGGCGGTGGAGCGACTGAGCGGAGCGGCGCAGTTATCGCTTTATATGTACCGCGCGTTAACGGTGAGGGGAATGAGAGAGAGTAGCGCATGCGCATGTGTTAACCGAGCGCTAACGCGCGCTGACGCCAGCTGGCATGGCGAGGAGAGCGTGCGCTAACGCAATATGGCGCTGTGGGGGAGAGCGGCGTTACCGCGCAGCTGGCGTGGCGAGGAGGAATGGGGGAGACGCGTGCAGATGGACGCCGGATGCAGACATGGAGGGACAAGGCGAGATAAAGAGATGTGTCGCATCTAAACTGTAAATTCTGGGGGCCGTACGTCGGCCAGTTTCCTTCGTAACACCGGTTACCCGAAGAAAACAAATATTCTTCCGTGGACACACGGTTCAGTGTTGAAAGAGCGAATGCGAGACACCGCGATCCGGCCGGTCTTTTTCGAACACCATCTGCCGCAAGAATACGGTTATCCTGTGGCCAGTCGCTTGGCGTGCTTCGGCTGAACACCGCTTCCCGAAGGAAAAACGGATGCCCTAAGGCCGGACTTCGGCCATTCTCTTTTTTGACATCGGCAGGCCGAGAGTGAAATGAAACATCTAGCAGCTGTGTAGCTGCCGTTGCGCATCTGAACACGGGCGGCCGGAGAAATAACGAAGCGCTGGTTGCCGAATGTTGCCTTTCAGTGGATGCCAGAACATGGGTGCTGGCCGGACATGCCAGAAAGCGGCTATAGACGGGCCGATCTGGGACACACTTTCTGTGCCGCCTGGACCCCCCCCCCCCCCCCTCCACCCTCCTCTTCTAACCCGTGCACGCATAAACCGACAACCGTTCATGAGCGGGTGCTTAGAACTGAGAGTCTGTCAAACATGTCGCTCTGGAAGCCCTTTAAGCTGATCGCGTGATATTGGCCCAGGTCGACGTTCCAGCTGGTCAGTTGCTTTTCACACGGGGGGATTGTGCAGCTATACGACCAGCTGGAACTTAATTCGGGAACGGCAGTGGCTGCGGATTTCATAAGTTTCGCGCCCGTTGACGCTTCGGTTCGGGATGACCATTTTTAAGTTTTCCGGAATTCTTCCACCAAGAGAGCGATATGCGTCCATCCCGCAGAGTTTAACGTGTCGAGGGCTTCGACCTCTATACTAGTGGACACAACACGTAGGTGTCCCTTTCGTTGCCCAGTCGTAGGTCTCTCATTGTCGGTGAAACACACCAACTTAGACCAAAATGCTCGATTGCGGAGGACAGCTGACTGGGGCGCAATTCAGCCATGATACTTCCACGTTTTAATCTTCCACCACTCCAACGGTTTTGTCAACGGTAGCAGCATTAAGCCCTACATAGCGTGCCTGCCCCTTCCCTTCATCCCTATCTCCATTCATCCGAAACTTGAAACGCGGGATAGGCGCCTAATTAGGCAAAAACTTCACTGACAAACGGAGAAAGAAAGGCTTTATTTCTGACCAAATTAAAATCTAATCTTATTCTTCCGCCAGAAGAGCTATGGCCAAGTGTTCTAGGAGGGCCGCCGACGCCAAAATCCTTTCAAGCTAAAGAAGAATAATGCGCTCACGCCGGCGTACCAACGTGACAAATTGCTTTCACAGGCCCGCAGCCAGCGGGTGAGCTGGAATTCGAAGCGGCCACGGACGCTCCTAAATTATTGGCGGTGTCGAGCACGGCGGCTTCCGGAAGTTTTTACACCCATTCGCGCTGGTTTAAAGTTTATCATCCTATAACGGCCACTACGTCCACTTGTCAGCCGACTGCGCAACTTTTGAAAGAGGCATCAAGTGGTGGAGAGGGGAATAATCACCGTGATAACCCATTGTAAAACAGGGGTCGGCGGTAGCGAGGGAGAAGCCCGGGAGTGGCATCGGGTAAATGTGCTTCACCGGAAATGAAAAGTGGGGGGGGGGTTTGTTTGTGTAAGGAGCGGGGGACAGGAGGGAGACATCTACTCCTTTGGAGTAAACATTCTGCTTGGGATTTTTATTAGCAGTGATTTTAAAAGTGATCATATATCTGCCGCATTGCTAACGCCACGCAGACCGGCCGCAGAGGTTCGACGGTACGACCTGGCACCACGGTGCGTGTTACGCCGTGAGCGGCCGAAGGATGGCGCTACCTGTGCAGTAGAGTCAAAACAAGCCGCGGGAGACGTCTTGGTCACTGAGCACTGAAACGGTATTATCGCTAGAGCAAAGTTCCACGTGGAAAAAAGGGGAGGAGAGTTTGATACAAAGTTGTGTTGGGGATGGTTATCCGCTGTTGTGCAGATAGCGGTGATGAAATATTCGTCACGATGCTAAGACAAAAGTTCCCAACACCCGAGCCGACCCGAGCAACGCAAGCCCGTTGTGGGCTGGTGTGGACGCCCGTCTTTGAAAACTGAAGAAGTTGCTCGACATGCAGCTTTCAACACCCTTATAGAAAAAAAGGCGGGCAACTGCTTGAACAGTCGCAATCTGACACTACACGCCGCAGCGCAACGTTTAAGTCAGTTCTGTAAGGGCATCCAAACTTTGATAAGCAGACTTCGTTGGTATGCACGGAACACATTTATTTGGGATTCACACTAGGCAGTTGCACGGACCTAATGTTACTGCACTTTATGAAGCCGGAGCCCTGGCCGGAACAAAACACCCAGCGTGCATCCTTATGTGAGGCCAGCCCGAACCCGGCATGGGTCCGTCGCTTAAATAACAGACTCTGCCCAGGTCCGCCAATTATTTGGAAGGCTAAGCAGTTTCCGCTTTTGCTTAAATAGAACGTTGTGTAAACGCTGAACAAAGTATGTTATTCAATAGGTTGAGTGTCCTTCGAAGAGGGAAATAAGGCGTGGAATCTGCTGTGTACAGCACTCATGAATTCCAACTCAGATATTTAGGCTAAGCACAGCGCGTACTTTAGCTCCCACCGTCTTTAGTTCCGGTCTCACCGTTCTAAAACGATGTGTACAACTAACATAAAAAATACCCGGCGCGGAGGCTCAGTGGCTAAGCGTTGCGCTGCTGAGCACGAGGTCGCGGGTTCGATTACCGGCCGCAGCGGCCGCTTGTCTGATGGAGGCGAAAAGCAAAAACGCCCGTGTGTACGAGATTTCGGCGTACGTTAAAGATCCCCAGGTGGTCAAAATTAATCCGGAGCCTCCGAACCCCCCCCCACCCCCCCACTACAGCGCGCCTCATTGCCTGCGTTGCGTCGGCGCGTTAAACCCTAAATCAAATCACAACTAACATCAACAAGCCTGGAAACGTAAACGAGAAAAAAAATTATTGCTGTTTTTAACTCTCTACGTCGGAAATATTAGCAGCCCCGGCCCCTATGGCTTCAAGCCCGTGCCGGGGCCACGACCGGCTTCGAGCCTAAGAGCGGACCAGTGATGTCGGGCCCATGCAGTGCTCCACTTACCAGCACAGAACCCGAGTACAGTAAAGAGGCATAGTTATGAAGATTTAACATGGCCTGTAAAGTCACCTTGCAATGCAATACAAGCGCTAATGTGAACAAAACAAATTCCATAAGACGGGTTCAAAGGAAAACTGGCTTGTCTGCTGTATAAGCTGCTTCTTTAGAGCTATCTTCAATATTACACCCATACGCATTGCAATCATCACATTTTCGGAGGAATATAGGCATGTATTACCAGGATGGGAAAGCCACTGAAATAGCCAGAAATGATTTTCGGGGGCGGGGGGGTGGGGGGGGGGGTAATGAGAAGAAATTTAGAACGAAAGATAGTCTGTGCGCTAACATAAAGTCACTTTCACTTACGTATCTCTTTTTTTTTTGTTTTAGATAATAATATAGCGTCGAGGAATCTGAACAGCGTGGACGAAACAAGGGCCGAAATGAGGAATAGACGCAGCGGGGGAGTGCTTCCCTTGGCTGCGGATCTGCTTAACACCTATGATGTCTAGATAATACGGCAGATCTGGGACTGTAGCACCACGCGCACGCGTTCGAGACTTTACTTGGCCATGACCATGTGGAGAACCATGCCTGAGGTAGATAGATGCCTTTAGCCCCCACATATAACCAAACTCACACTTAGGGGATCCGGTGGAGGGAATAAATCTTTTTGTAGGGCACGATGTCAAGGGAAGGAAAAGAGTATCAGACAGAACGACCGTTCGAGGGTGAGACAGAGCCGATTTAATTCTTGACCGAACTCAGCGACATCTCGTGCTTCGTCCTCTAGCACGTCCCCGTAATTAACCAAATGTCGCTCTGGCTGTCGCGTTTTTGTGCGGCGCACGGTACAAGGTTGCCGTAGGAGATGAAGCTACAATTCAACGATCGTAATAGTGGAGTTATGGCACCACACAAGAAAAACTTGCGGCTCACTCATGTCCGCTCCCATCTGTTCTACCCACTTTCTCTAACCAGCGCACTTTGGTGTGTCACAGCCTGGGCACTCACTTCTTTCTTCGGAGTTGCCCTTACTAGATTTGCGCCCTCTAGTTACGGGAGCGTGTGTTATGGTACCTCGTTAGTATGCATTGTTCCCAGCTGCGGAACACTTGAGTACTTTTTTTTATTATTCTGATAACGACAGGTCGCCCCCCCACCCCTCCCCCCCCACCCCACGGGCCTTCAACAGTAGCGCTGTATATCTTGAACAGTTTTGGAAAAATATTCTCGAGTTGCAATGAACACTCCCAAAAACTCGAAGATGAAAAGTGGCTATGTTGCTTCCGGCAACCATTTGATTACTAAAATCGCGTACACAGAGTAGCCAAATTCTCATGAAGCAAAATAATGGTTCCATGTGGGTCATACTGACATATGCAACCCGGCGCAGCACGAATCGCATGAGCACGCGCCCACCTAGCCTCCTGACAGGCTGTCTACCCTAACAGTGGGCTACGCGAGAAGTCTGAGGCGCAATGGCCCAGGTGAGCACGCTCTCAGATACCCCGCAGTAGAGAGACAGACAGAGCGAGAGACAGAGAGACAGAGAGGGAAAGCTTCTATTCAGCGAGAATATCTTAGAAAAGCGGGGTGGCCGCCAGTGGCACGTATGGCGACGATGGTAGCACCTCTGTCCATGAGTGAGGCTTTAACTACCCGGGTTACAGCTGTCCAGCTCTCCCTATTGCTGCCCGCCAGAGGTTATTGATGTGAAAGGGCCATGAGGGCCGTCGTACTTCGAGGGCGGGACTGCGGAACGTATACAACACGTTTAGCATTTAGGGGATAGCTACCGGAAAAGATTAATGTGATGGTGTAATGCCCTGCAAGGGAGAATGTGTGTTTCCGAAAGCCGTAAGGCGCGTTCTTGTGAATGGGTGAGTTCTGGATGGGTGAGGGATATGTACAGCGCGTGAGGCGGTAATAAGTGGTGATATCATGCAATTAATGTCAGTCTATCACTTGCGAGTTTGCCGCCATAATATGGAACGAGGCTGGGCCGGCTCGCATGGGCTGCCTCGTTTCTGCTTAGAGCGGCGAGGGCCGGAATTTATACGAATTCCCCAATAGAGGTTGCGAGACTTTGCGAAATATTTTAGTGCAAGCGGCGCTATACGCCCGCGAGCACAATATAGAACGGCCGTTTAGGAATAAGAGGTTGTAACAGTGGGAGACGGATTGTTGAACAATGGTGATGCTATTCCCACTTTTCCCGTATCCGCTGGTTGAAAAGTGCCAATCCTGGGGAAATTTTCAGCAAAGCTTTGCAGGTTGAAAGCCACGTTGGTCTCTCTTCTTTTATTGGTACAATGTTGGCACTTAATTTAACCCGTTCACCCAACTGTCATTTCTTTTCTATTCGTGCCAATATGTGGCTCTTTGTCCTTTGCAATTATCCGCCGTAATGCGAGAGTGCCACAGAATCCCGTTCTCCGGGGATAACGCAAATCTTTCCTCGTTGTTCCTACGTCTTTTTCCTTTCCCACTGCTGCCAACAGAAGTCTGTAAATACAAGTCAAGCTATATTCACTGTGCGCTAATATTTCGGGACAGATTGCAGACTTCCATACAGTTTTTTTCTCACACTTCAATCTCACGAATTACATTCCTTCTTTATATTACTTTCCCCACCGGGCTTACCGCTACGGGTTCCTTCGCAGTTTGCCGGATTGTGGAGCACCTCCAACCCTACAGACGCTGCTTTCAAAGAAAGCGGTGATACGTAACATTACGTCGACGGACAGTGGGGCCGAGTGAAATTCTTATCTTTCCCGTGTGGGACATCGGCATTCAAGGTCTCGTTCGCGAGTTCTGCGGCTAAAACACTTCTGTAATAAGCTTCGCTGCGTGCTGTGCGGCTGTACTAATATTAATCAGTATACAACCGACCGAACAAGGCCAATATTCAAGACAAAATTCAAGAAAAACAAGTCCTATAGTAATTAGTTAAAGCTAAAAAGTAAAATCTCTAGACCAGCGGTTCGCAACGCCGAGGAGCCGTATTGACCTGCCCTGGAACAACGTCCGAACCACCACCCGTCCAGCTGTCCCTTTCTAACTAAAGGCCGATAATAGCAATATTGACCTCAACTGGGGTTAAACAGAAACACCAAGAGATACTTGTTTACGTCCTGTGTCTGCACCGGCCGAAAAAAGAGGTGTAAACGTGAAACTACACAAAATCTTCTACCAAAACATGATTTTTATTACAGATTTGTACAATATTGTCAATTGACACGATATTTTTCGGTCTCCCGGAAAATCGGCGCCGTCATCCGAACCCTATTGTGTTGCTGTCTCGCCCCCTCCTTGTCGGATTCATGCAACTCGGCACTTCATCTGAAAAACATGCCGACCACTGCTCCGTGTGATATGACCAATCTACACACGGCGTTACGATTCTTATTTTCAGATAGAGGGATAGCAAAATGATCATTGTGGCACGAGCAGACGTGGATGCCAGGTAAACTAACTATGTAACTTGCAAGCGGAAATATTAAAAATCCCTTTTTATATGATAACCAATATATTCATTCCAACCTTCTCACCCAAGATCTCAAAAGTTGGGGCAGGAGATGTAACCTTCTGAAAGCAAACTTGTGTATAACAGCGCGCCCGGTTGGCCGTTAGTGTTCTGCACACGCCTTTGTGGGCCCCTTTCTCCGAGCCACACTGCTATTGAAATACAAGGGGGGTGCCATATAGAACCGGCATTAAAACATTGAGAGGTCTCTAGGTGTTTCAATCTGCCTCAGATTACTGCATAAGCTATAGATGGACCAGTCGGGAAAAACGATTGGGTTTACGGTCGGCTCCTCATCTTCCGCCTGAGCGAAATATTGGAGTGAGTGCGTGGAAACAGCTGCCTTCGAGAGGGGAGAGAGCTTACCTTGCAGCGCTGCCGACTTTTCCACGTCACGTCGTTACGTCACGTAGACGCCAAGTCGTAATGTTGCTCACTACTTGCTTCTGGTGACACGCCGTGCACACGCCGTCTCCACGGGCCCGTAACTTCATTATTGCTTGTGCGCGCTGTAAGATGAGGTGTACAACCAGTGCACGACAGAAAAAAGGAAGGAACGGTAATGAATGCTACGACAAAATGGCTACAGTGGTACACTTTAAAATCAAGGTCGGGGGACAGCCAATGTCGCTGTTAAAGTGAGCAGACGTGATTAGTGAGACTACGATTGTGTGTTAAGGACGGCTAAGGCGGGGTACGAGGGATGTGTGTCAAATGGCGTATTGTATTGTTCTGTAGGCGGACGAATAAGTGGGAATCGGTCCCAGCGGAATTTCGCGAACGAGAGGAACGAGATACTGGCGCATTCTTGAACCTCCACAATAATACTTTGATAATGCTAATATACTTTAGTAATACTTACAATATTACTTTCTAGTAATACTTTCCCGCAACTAAACTTCGCATTGTTTTTTTTCCCGGGGCTTCTCCTCCGGGTGGCAGCAGTGTTGAGCATCGGAACGGTACAGAGATTTCCAACACGCATGCTCACACATCCTATACAATCCAATAGCGTTTGCAGCAACAAAGCTTCATGAAAAGGTACAAGGAACGCCCAGTGTATAGTGGGTGCGTGGTCTTGCCGTGATACAGGTTTACGAATGAAGAAAAACCCACTCACCCGCGATATCGCTCCCCGTTCTCCTAGCAGCCGCGTTTTACCCCAAAGATATCCTATCTCAGCAAAATCTATCACACTAAACATCTACGACACAATATTCAAGCATATCCTAAGCCACACACAGACACACGCACACATACGCGTGCGCGCACGCACGCACTACCCCCGCCCCCCCCCCCGCACGCACACACGCGCACACACAAACACACACGACACACACACGCACACACTCGCACACGTGCGCGCGCACGCGCACGCACGTACATGCGCACACACACACGCACGCACCTTTCTCGAGCACTGCGAGGAACGCCGTCGCGAGGGAGACCAACAAGACCCGAGAATGGATCAACCAAGGCCACGCAGGAATACGACTCCGCCAATAAATCGCGACTGGTGACCACAGGGTCCCATGGACTTAGGTGACCTGTACGGTCAAGAAATCATAGTAATAAAGCTTGCATTCATTCAATAATTCCATGCGCCGAAATAAAATCCGATTGCAGTTAACTACATTTATCTACGTCGGACAACTGATGACAACAAACTTAATGGGCCCCGACGAAGACTGTCGTAGCCACCGCCGCCATGTCTCGTCTGCTTACCTTCTGGCGTCGAGGTATATTATTAAGCTCTCAGCCGGTGAATATTCGGATAATGCTTTACGCACTCTATTGACCGGCCTGACACTCTCATGATGGGCGCAGATATGCGAATTTCGAAATCTGTGTGGATGATACCAAATTCGTATTACCGCGCTATGTTCCAGAGCTATTTCCTGGTATATGAAAGTGTTTAGTCATATGGCGACGCCGCAGATCCAATGCACAGCTTGTAACTTGAAACCAGCAATCTGTGATTATTATAACTCCGTGTTTATCTTTGCAAGCCCAGTAACAGTTAAAAAAAACCTAAACGCTAAACAAAAATATTGTGCAAAGCCTGTTTACTACATAGTTTTAAATCAGAAAGCACAAAAATGCAGACGTTGTTGAAAAGTATTAAGAACACATGTTTGTGTAAACGAACGTGAAAGAGTTTTCTTTTAAAAAGTTTTCAAATCAAATGTTGGAACACTACAATGGTTAATATTTTCGGTAACTAAGAAGTGATAAGCGTTTGAGTGGCTGCGGTAGTGGTTTTGTTCCTGTTTATCGTACGGCCCGCCAGAATAAAGGAATAATACTGAAGTCCAGACTGAACCCGAATGGCCCTGGGGCTGCAAGTAAAACTGTGCTTGAGAGAAACGCAGAACACACGTCGAGAGCAGTATGTCTTCAGTTTTAGTGATGATAGTTGGATGTTTATGCCGCTAGGCCAACTAGGGCATTGTGTGCCCAAACAATACTTTATATGACGGATAAAGATGTGAACTAAAACTCGCGCAACAAAAACAAAATTAAAATTAGTAAAAGAAAATGAGGATGGTTGGTGCAAATGGCCGGAAATGCCGAATGACTTCAGGTAACTCAACATGCCGTAAGTGCATGATAGTGCATGGCGTGTAAATAGGTGCAAAAACTACGCGCGACAGGAAAAGACGTGTAAAATTTGATTTCGCTAAGAAACGAAAAGTGCGCTGTAGAGGAATCATGGGATCATCCGCTAAACACAGTGCTGGGTGTAGTGGGATGTGTTGTCTGTATAGTCGTTGGAAACGTTTGCGTCTTGTTGTGTGGAGGGCTTTGTTTGTAATTAGAATGTGAATTACGGATAGGTCCTCCCCACACCGGGTACATAAGAGACATGCAGATCCAGTGATTAGATGTGAGTGTGTCGCGTGTGTGGAGCCCATCCGTAATCTAGAGAGTGCAACTTCGATGAATCAGTAGTGTACCGTCCTAAATGTGGTTTTAATATCTGTAACTTGTTGTCTTTCTCTGTTTACTCTAGTTGGCTTGCCATGTTTTGCGAAGGTGTTGTCTTATGTGTGGCTTGAGATCGCTGTAAGGTATTGTTGTTACGTCTTTGTGCTTGTAAGCGCAGCAGCGACGGCCATTTGATGCGCGGTCTCATTCCCCGCGATTCCAGTATGGCCTAAACCCAGCACAGGATTAGTTAAAAATTTTAGCATATACAGAGAATATGGCAATAAAACTAGTGTGAAAATGTGATTTTTTCTTTGTCTATGTGACGATAATGTACGCACAACGCTCCAAGAGTGTGTAAAGATGACGGACTAAGGAATACGTTTTCTAAGATTGTGCTTAATGGTGATCAAAATGTCATAGGCTTCTGCTGAAAAGGTAGTTGTGTGTACGCTCTTGATTCTGCAAGAAATAAAGTTAGGACAATGAGTGGCGCAAGACGCAATAATTGGACTTTCGAGGCATTACTGTTAAGCTCGGCACATTTATATTTGTCCGGCAGGGACCAGAACTGCGGCAGAATAGCACTGCGCGGAACCCTCTTTTCACCCACTTCCATAAAGAAAATTCACAACAAACCGGCGGCAGTTGCCATGCTGGTACAATGTCAAAAAAATTATGATTATGTACCTACACCTAAAAACCCAACGAAAAGACCTGTAGCTTCCTCTCACCCTCAGTCATTAGGGCAAAGAAACAGATTGACGATTTCAGAAAAGCTGGGTTATGGATGTATTGTTGAGGACAGGTTTTAAAAGGATGGTTATGTCAATGATGAAACCTTCAAATCATATAATAAATTTATTTACATTCGTTGATGTTCCAGGCAACCATTTGTTACTTTCAACGTAAGGTCTCTGGGCCGGGCTAGTTCAGAAAGCACCAGACGCATGGCGAAGGCCAAGGTGGAGCACTGGATCAAGAGTTTTTAGTATTGTTTTTGACGCAGACCCATACACCACATTGCCGTAGTCTGACAGAGACCCGACTGAGGCGGTAAGGATACGGGGAAGGAGTTCTTCGTCTTCATCATAGGATTGATGGGAGAGAACCTTGATAATGTTCAGTGTTTTCAGGATTTTATGGTTAAGTTGTTTGGAAGTGTCGGATGAAAGTGAGATTTTATAAAATATTACACCTAAAAACTTGGTGCTCGTCTTTCACAGGAATGGTGCACGATGAAGGGTGATATCAGGGTCCGCCTTAACCCCACGCTTGCGAGACAACCACCACACAAGTTCTTTTTCCAGGGTTCAGTTGAAAATTGTTCGGGTGCTCTCAGCCAGCAAGTTTGTTCACGCCAAGGTGGACTTGGTGTTCACAAATGGTGAAGTTTACACGACTTGAAAGATATTTGAACATTATCTACATATATACAACAGGAAATGGTTGGTGTCAATGCCTCCAGAGTAAGTTCTTCTTAACCATAAAAAAGTGTACAGCTCACAGCTCAACGCACCGCGTTGAGGAACGCCATTTTCCTGCCAATATACATTGGAAAGTTCACAGCCAACCGTCACTCGAAAAGTTCTTTCCGACATGTAGCTAGCGCCGGTGTTCAGCACGTTGCCGGAAATGCCGAATGACTTCAGGTAACTCAACATGCCGTAAGTCCAGGCCGTGTCATAGGCCTTTCCATATCAAAGGAGACTGTTATGCAAAATTGGCTACGGATGAAGGAACCTTTTACATACAATTGCAACGCAACCGAGTTGATCTTTGGTGGATCTCCCCACCCTGAACCCAGAATGGCAGCTCTCGAGAAGACCATTGGGCTCTAAGAAGTACATGAGCCTCCTAGTGATCGTCGTCTCGAGCAGCTTACACAGGCAGCTTTGTCAGGGGCGATGGGACGGTAACTTGCGGGAGTGGAAGGGTCCTTCGCCTCCTTCAGAAAAGGCCACTACGGTGGCCTCCTTCCATGACCTTGGAAGACGGCCCGTAAGTATATTTCGTTGCAGAGGGGAAGGAGTGTTTCAAGTGTGTCTACGTGTAAGTGTTGTATCATAGTGTATATAATGTTTTCTGCTCATGGAGCTGCAGGTTTACAAGACTGAGTGGAACCTTCAGCTCATTAAGTGAGAAGGGGGTATTATAAGCGTAAGTCGACTTATTATTATCTGGATGTTTGTGTTTTATGAAAGTGTTGGTGTAGTGTGCATAACTGGATACGTGTTGGAAGTGTTGAGCGACTGTGTTAGCCTTGTCTTTCAGTGTGTCCCCTGTTGTACAAACCAGGGGCAGGCTGTGTGTTTGTTGTCCTTTGAGTTTGAGTATACGTGTATAGACATTGTTAGTGTCGGTGTGTGAGAATATGAATGTGATGAATGAGCACCAACTACCTCATTTGTCCTCACGACGCCACGCGTTTTCCGAGTGCTGTTGTCCGTTTGAAGTATCCAAGGTTTTTGGTCATGGCGTAACGTCGATGAACTCCCGAAGCCTTGTTCTGGGCCTCTAGTGCTCGCCGGCAGCCCTCCTTCCACCAGGGCCTCTTTACAAGGGCTTATCTACCAGTGCCTCGAAATCAGAGCTGAAGGTCTTGAAGCAAGGAGGGATGTAGAGGGAGCATACCGTTGTTAACCTGTGAAATATTGTAACGCCTCACATACTTGGACATGTGCATGACGGTATGGGCAATCCTAAGCTAGAAGAGGAAGAGGAACAATCCTCAGGCGTGTGCGTTTGGAGCCCAGTTCGTTCCTGTGAAGCTTCTCCGTCCTGTCCAAGAAATAAACCTCCCTTTTACCGTAACAGACTTGGTGGAAGGTGCGGGGTAAAACCCAGCGGACAACGGCGTCACTGGATCTTCGCCGAAGCCGTCGCGTAGCTGGCCTCTCGCCCGTCCGAGAAGTCGTGGCGCCCCCGGCTCAAGGCAGCTCTTCGGCGACACCGCCCGGCGGCTGGCAGCTGCAACGAGAACCACGGAAGTTTGAAGGCAAAGCGGAAGAAGACGTCGATGACTGGCTCACCCATTACGAACGAAGTGAGCAAGTACAACCGTTGGAATGCGGCAGACAAGCTTGCAAACGTCGTATTTTCCTTGGAGAAGACCGCCCTGGTGTGGTTTGACAACAATGAAGCGAAATTTACGACGTGGGATCGGCTAGTAGAGTTAATGAAGGAAAAGGTTCGGTGACGCTGACTCCAAGAAGAAGCGAGCGGAGCAGACTCTTCTGCAGCGAGCTCAAGCCCCAGGGGAAAGCTTGCGCCACCTACATTGAAGAAATTCTGCAGCTGTGTAGAGTAGTGAACGCCGAAATGCCTGAGGACGACAAGGTGGGCCATCTACTGAAGGGAATTGCTGAGGACGTCTACACATTCCTCATTAGCAAGGAGCATTTGGACACCGTGCCGGATGTAATTCGGCATTGCCGCAAGTTCGAAGCGCTAAAAAAACGCCGTATAACTCCAAAGTTTGGCCGCTTATCCAACGTGACTACTGTCGCAAGCGTTGACAGCACGTCTCCCGCTGATCTCGCGGCTACCATACGGCAAATAGTCCGTGAAGAGTTGCGGACCACATGAAGACGTCCCAAGCAAGGCAGCAAGCTTCTCTGAACGCTATTTGACGAAAGAGGCTGCGTGCCGGTGCCCTTGTGTCCACAGTGAATGCATGAATCTGTCCATCAACGCTGCAAGCATTGAGCCCCACCGAGCCGCGGGAAATCTTAATGGTCCCTATCACAGGGACGCAGATTTCTGGCGGCCAGGTCACTTTCCTCGTAATCTATATGCCGACTCTTACGAACCGAATCTACAACTGGATCACTCGAACACAGGAAACTACGAGGTTGGCCAGCGTGCCTACCAACCAGATATGCGGTATGCGTCTTTGAACGGTCAGATACGGGGCGTCGGCCGCCTGTTTTGCTATCGCTGTGGCATGACGGGGCACATCCAGCGATTCTGCCGTCATCGACGCCAGCTGCCAACATACAGGGCCCCAGACGCATACCCTCAACGTTCTTCCTACAGGCTTGACTCATCCTGGCATCCGGGAGTACTTCCGACCCCCTCCGGACAAAATGCGCAGCGAAGTGGTTCTCCTTCATCGGATCGCAGCCTGACACCACCCACAATGCGCCCGAGGAGGTCGCCATCGCCTCGCCGCCGCCCAATGTCACCACCCCCGGGAAACTAACCAGTGCGGCCGATGGGGGTGAGGGTCGCTGGACCGTCTGTAATCGATAAACCTCTGCCTGTTTCTATGGACAAAAACAAAGTTCAAGTTTCGGTCGATGGAGTTTCAACAATGGCTTTAGTGGACACTGGAGCCACCGTTTTTGTAATGAGTTATGCGTTCAAGGAAAGACTTGGCCGCAAAGTAATGTTCAGCTGGATCAGCCTCTTTCTTTCCGGGGAGTTGGTGGCGAATGGCTCCGACCTATGTAGTGTGAACGTCTCGGTGGCCGGGAAAACGTTTACAGTGGAGTTCGCGGTGCTTCCCAGTTCCACACATGACGTCATTCTCGGGATGGACTCTTTACAAGACTGTGGGGCAACCGTTGACTGTGGTGCCGGGGAACTTTCAGTCAGCAGTCTTCTCTTTCCTTGTCTGGCAACGATTCTCCAGCTGAGGAAATTCTGATTGTTTGTGACGACGTGGTTCTGCCAGCACACACAGCATCACCCATCACGGTGACCGCTTCTGAAATCCCTGTCAGCTCCCTGGACGCCTTTGTGGAGCCACTGACCGGAACTGTGCGAAAAAAAAGACATTTTGTTGCCGCGGTGCCTTATTCGCATCAACAATGGTCACACTTTATTGTGGGCGTTGAACTGCTCCGCTCATAACGTGGTTCTACCTAGAGGCATGAACTTGCCCGTTTTGAGGCTTACGAGAGCGCGTCTGTTGCTGTGGTGTGTGAAAGTGAGCCTCAGGTTGCCACTAGCGGCGTGCCTGATTCTAAATTTCTGGGCATGATTGATAAATCCCTCTCCTCAAGTGAGCGTGCTACGCTGGTGACCGTTCTATCCCGACATGCTTCTTTGTTTGACTTCGCCCAAGACGGCCCCAACATCCGGATCCCGTCTTCATGTGCGCGTCACACAATTGAAACTGGCTCGGCACGTCCAATTCGACAAAAGCCCTACCGAGTCGCCCCATATGAACGCAAGGTTATAGCGGATCAGGTCAAAGAAATGCTGCAAAAGGGTGTTGTACAAGAGTCATCTAGTCCGTGGGCTGCACCTGTCATCCTTGTCAAGAAGAAAGATGGGTCATGGCGATTTTGCGTGGACTATCGGCGCCTCAATTCCATTACGAAGAAAGACGTATACCCGCTTCCTCGAATAGACGACGTAATTGATTGTCTGCACTCAGCGTCCTACTTCTCGTCCGTAGACCTACGATCCGGATATTGGCAAATCCCGATGGAACCTGCACACAAGGAAAAAACGGCCTTCGTCACTCCTGACGCTCTTTTGAATTCAACGTGATGCCGTTCGGATTATGCAACGCTCCGGCAACATTCGAAAGGTTCATAGACACGATTCTGCGTGGATTGAAGTGGGAAATTTGTTTGTGTTACCTTGATGATGTAGTAATTTTCGGGCGAACGTTCGATGAGCACAACCGCCGCGTGGATACCGTCCTGAACTGCCTGCAGAGTGCCGGCTCGTGCTGAATTCGAAGAAGTGCCGTTTTGGCGAGCGTCAAGCGCTGGTTCTTGGCCACATGGTTGACAAGGATGGCGTCCGGCCTGATCCTCGGAAGATTGAAGCTGTCGGCAACTTCAAGCAACCACGCTCAGTGCGCGAGCTCCGCAGCTTCCTGGGGTTGTGCTCATACTTTTCGTCGCTTCGTTCCTCGGTTCGCGGACTTGGCATCGCCACTTACGTACCTTTTACATGACAACGTCCCATTTCATTGGACACCGGAATGTGAGGCTTCGTTTTCTCAGCTCAAATTTCTTCTGACATCAGGCCCTATTCTGCGTCACTTCGACCCTTCCGCGCCCTCTGAGATACACGCTGACGCGAGTGGAATCGGTGTTGGCGCGGTGCTCGTTCAAAAACATAATCATGTTGAGCATGTTGTCGCCTATGCTAGCCGATGCCTGAGCAAAGCCGAGCGAAATTATACGGTAACGGAGCAAGAGTGTTTGGCAGTTATTTTTGCCGTCCAGAAGTTTCGCTCATACATATACGGACGCCCATTTACTGTGGTCACTGACCACCACGCTTTGTGTTGGCTCACTGACTTCGCGATCCAGTTGGTCGTCTAGCCCGATGGGCCTTGCGTCTACAGGAATATGACTTTGTTGTGCGCTACAAGAGCGGCCGCCAACACGCGGACGCCGACTGCTTATCTCGGCTTCCGGCCATCTGAACCCGAAGCAGACGCTGACACTTTGACGATTATCTGGCAGTGGTTAGCTCCAACTTTCCTGATGCTGAAACTTTCGTCGTGGAGCAGCAAAACGACTCCAGCCTACAACCGCTGTTTGCAGTTGCTCATGGTCCCCATTCGTCCTCGCCGCTTCGTTATGCGGGACCGGCTGCTTTGGAAGACGAACTACCCTCGCGTGGGGTGCCCGTTTCTTCTTCTTGTTGTGCCAACACGCCTGCGCTCGCAAGTTCTGCGCACATGCACGACGACGCTACTTCCGGTCATTTGGGAACGGCGCAAACGTTGCAAGCAACATCGCACAAAAGAACGCTTCTTCTGGCCGAATATGCATCGTACCGTAGCGCAGTACGTAGCCAGTTGTCCAAGAGTGCCAGAAATATAAGCGCCCTACCCATGTTCCACCGGACTTCTTCATCAGTTGCACCTCCAAGTTCTCCGTTCGAACAAGTTGGCATCGACCTGCTAGGTCCGTTTCCGCGCTCTTCCACTGGTAATCGATTGGGTCATCGTTTGCGGTCGACCATCTTTCGCGATACGCGGAAACCGCGGCTGTTCCGACCGCCAACCGCTGCTCAGTGGCACTATTCATGTTGCACTTTCTCATTCTCCGGCACGGTGCTCCTCGGGTGATAATCAGTGACCGCGGTCGCCAATTCGTTGCAGACGTCATTGAAGAGCTTCTACGTCTTTGTACTTCTCGTTTCCCCGCCACTCCACACCATACCACCCCTCAGACAAACGGCATGACCGAACGCACAAACAGAACTCTTACTAACATGCTCGCCATGTACGTCGACTCGGACCAAAGAATTGGGACGAGCTGTTGCCTTTTGTCACATATGCATACAACACTGCGACGCATGAAACCACAGGTATAGTCCGTTCTTCTTGCTGTACGCTCGTGTTCCTCGTAATACTCTGCACTCCATCTTGCCGTTTTCGCTGCATTGTGAGCCCTCGGGTTGCGAAGACGCTGTGCCTTGCCGAAGAGGCTCGCCGCCTTGCAAGACTCCGCACTGTGGCGTCGCAGACGCGTTCTAAGAAGCGCTACGACAGTCGGCACCAATTCGTCTCTTATGCAAAAGGTGACTTGGTTTTGCTATGGACCCCCAATACGAAAGCGCGGCCTGTGCACTAAGTTTCTGTCACGCTACAACAGGCCCATTCGTTATTGTTGATCGCTTGAGCGACGTTACGTACGTTCTGTCACGGCTCACTACGACTGGACGCCGGAGCAACAAGACGCAACTGGCTCACATCGCCCGCTTGAAGGCATTCATTTCCACGCTGTGAACAGTGACTCACCCTACGGGTTTCGTCTGTGAAGGGGGGAATTGTAACGCCTCACATACTTGGACATGTGCATGACGGATGGGCAATCCCTGGGCTAGAAGAGGAAGAGGAACGATCCTCAGGCGTGTGCGTTTGGAGCCCCGTTCGTTCCTGTGAAGCTTCTCCGTCCTGTCCAAGAAATAAACCTCCCCTTTACAGTAACAATATTATTTTGCGGTTTGATACAGCTTCAAGGGCAGTGGTCAAATCGATGGGTTTGGCATGCTAACGATGTGCGGGTGGTGATGGCCACACCCCCTTAAAATTGTGTGCATACATCTCTGTCATTTCTGAATACCATGTAATTATTGAGGAAGTTCCTGTGTTTCCTGTTTGTCTCTTGATGCGCCTCTTGAGTACACATGGCACTTAAGTGTGGCTGATTAGAGTGCAGTTTCTCTTACACATCGACTAGATTTTTAATAAGGCCTCTGCAGTTCCACCGAGTTATGCTTTCCCATCCCATTACTTAGTGTGGAGGCCTTTGGGGTGTGCATGTTCACGTGTTTTCTTGCGGGTAGTGATTCTATGCTGTTTGGGTTTTTTAGGGGCTTAACGTCGGGACATTTGTTCTTTGCGCTGCGCCGCAGACAAGAACGCTCCGAAGTTCATTTCGTCGTCAGAGGTCGTCAGAGAACCAGACGGATCGAGCTCCTTCAACAGCGCACTCATCTGGGTCTTCTTTCCTAAAGCAGCCACCGACAAGGGTGTCGGGCGTGCCACATGTGGCACGGGCGGTGCACCGGTGTTGGAGCCGCTACGGTTTCCTCCGTCTCCATTGCCTCCATGCTCTCGCGTGTGCTTTCGGCAGGTCGAAAGGAAACAGTGGATGCAGAGACATCCTAACTTTCGTGGTTGCAAACACAGCTGCTGCTGGCTGGGAAGCGGTGTGGTGGCGGGTTGGGCCGCCTGAATTCTGACTCGCGGTACTTGGTCAACACCAAAACCACACGCTCCTTCGCCCCCCGGCGAGCTGTTTCGGCCGTACTTCCCCAGATAGAAAAATGGCGAACCTCTTCCGCACTTCTGGGAAGATGTTTTCCTACGATTTTAAGGTTAAACGATTTTCTGTTCCATCTTGAACATTTCACACGTGCGGGAGTATGCAGCATGAGGTCAGCGACCATTGGTGCACATGAATTTTGAGGCGTGGCAATTATCTGTGTCTGATCTTGTGATGAACTTTTGGACAAGTGATTTTTCCAAGACAGGAGGTGATGCTATGCCCGAACAGTTGGCACCTAAAGCAGCGACGTGGGTTCTGAATGTACGGCCGAACGGGACATGAATGCAACCTGCTTTGATAAATTGCGGAAGTGTGAAAACGGTCAAAATGTCAATATTATGGCCTGCGTTTATGATTTGGTTTTGATCTCGCCGCATGGTGATGCGCGTCACTGCCGTCACACCTTGGTCTTGAGGCTTTCGAGCAGATATGATTCTGTCCTCGTTGATCATATCCGGCTCAAAATCAAACACTGAGATCTATTGAGGCTACGGTGGGGTGAGACTGAGATACCTGATCTGTCATGCGTTTCTGCGTCAGGAGGCTTTGGCTTGCTGTTGAGTGTTAACCTCGACCAGGACTACGCCAGATGTCAGTTCTGGGCCTCCGAAAACTTGTCGAGGATGCCTTCCAGGAATTTTGTGATAAGGAACACTGGCTTGACTTGTCAAGAGATTGAACTATGAAGAAGTGGGGATAGTTACCCGGCTTCGGGAAAGAATGGCTGGAAGTGGCGGAAATAATCCTTCGGTGCGGCTTCTTTAGGAGTGCGATCTTCGGGTTTAAAAATTAGATACCATATGCCATGTAAATGAAGCAGAGGACGAGAGTTCTCTTCCTTCCAAACCTTATTCTGATAGCTTGAGAGGTCGCGGAGTTCCCTGCTTGGCAAACAGACAGTGAGCCACGCCTCCGACGGCTACCGTTCGCGCTTTCTCACCCTCAACTACAAACATATAGCCACGGTTGACTACAGCCTATGTTTAGGGGCTCGGGGGTCCATGGTGTCGCCAATACACTCACTCAGACTGCCCGAGGCGCCCCCTATGGGGGTCTCTATTTTTACGCAACCGGCCGGGTCGTTACGCTTTGCATCGGAACCGAGTTTTGTGCCCTTGCTGCTTGACACGGTGTGCTTCACAATCCGCTTTACATGGGGCTTTCAAATTTCTTCGAACAGGTCTTCAACGCGCATGGCGGCTGCATGTAATTGTTCCGCGCATTGGGAAAGTGGACGTGATGCTGGATTCCGCTGCCGGGTTTGTTAGCTTGCCTGGCTAGCTATTTTTGATGGCTTACTTTATCGGCTGCTGGATAGTTACAGAGAACACTAGATATGGAAGGCTTCGCTATAAACAATGTCGTGCGCTTAAACAGATAGGAGAGGGAGATACATAATACCTGTTTTTTTCAAGGGGGGTAGTAGACCTATTGGGGAACGGAGGGTACAGAAATGGATAAGTGAAGTTGGGTAAGATAAAGCTATAAATACGGCTCGAGCAAGACCGCTTCGTACTTCGAATAGTGCGATTGCGTGAAGAGTGGGAGTGCGCACCAACCTCGGGAGTATTATATCTACATTTTGTTGACACGACCAGAGAAATCCTTTAGAAATCTAACTATTCATATCTGCTCGGTGTTATTTACAAAAGTAATGATTGCAAAATGATGCAAACTACAGTGACGCGAAATAGCGGAACGCTTCTTGGAAAACCCCCCGGTCCTTAATTCGATAGCCTAAAATGACTGTCGAATGAAAATACTGGCGTAAGCGTCTTCAGCAGGGCAATTGCACCTATATTTTCTTTGGCTGCTAGAGCGAATGCGGGGCGAGCCTCATGCCGCCTTGGGAGCGACGTGCCACGTGGCTATGAACGCGGGTGTGCGCGCCAAAAGAGTCTGGATCGTTTCATTGGTGCCATCTGAAGTGCAACTGGCGTAGACGTAGGAAGTTGGAGGCAGAACACGCCTGACGCACTTTCCGGACAAAATTCGGCAGTGAATCATGGCCCACGGTGAACAGCATCACCGTACTGATTGGCGGCACTGCAGCCGCTCCTGCTATTCTCGAATCTGAGGAGCATGCCCGGGCACACAATCGCGCCATATACGTTTCGAACGTATCAACGTTGTGCAAACGACACATTGTGTTCCGGAGTGATAGCAAAGTGACTGCCCAGCTGTGGGTGAATTGAGATGCAGATGCGCCTTGTGGTAAGGCATGTAAACCCCGTCGGATCACCACCAGGGCGACAAAGAAAGATTAAACTTTGTAATTGAATGTTAGTCTTCGCGCTGACGGTGTCTCTAACGCGAAAACGGCTAACTGAAAAAAAAACGCTTCCTCTGGCCGGAATCATTCCCGGGGCCGTCGCATTACTAACCCGACGTCTATCCGACTGCTTCAATTCGACATGGTGGAAGCGGTTTGGAAAAGTTAGACGACAACCAAAGAATCCGTCACGAGGAAGCTTCGCGCTCATACAATCATTGTCTTTTCGCAGAAGTGTGCATAATTTTTCAGTAAAGCGATGGCTATCTTTGTGGGACCGATGGCGTGCTCTCAAAAATCTAATACATTTCCTCATACACCGATGCGTCGACCGAAAATGGCTGATAAGATTCCTTCACCAATGGCGCATGCATGAAAAGGTGCTTCTACTGTGTCGAAGCGGTTACTTAAATATCTGTAAAAAACACGGTTCTCAGTAAAACAATGCATGCGTATATCACGAAAGAATGCAATAGTATACATTTCTGTCATTAACCTCGTATTCTTATACATTTACATCGTTTGTATAGGGAGAGTCGGGAGGTCTGGGATGGTTGGAGGAATGGGACAGCTCGTTTATCTCTCCAGGAGTTAGTTCAAACACGTTCATCGGCTGCTCACGAGATGGCGCTAGCGTACCGATAGCCTGCCTGTAGTGGTGGCCGTCGTAAGCGGATGGAGCTTTCTCTGACTACAACTCTCGTTTTTAACATGTCAAAAGTAAGTATCCGCTTACTCAATTACACCTCTGTCAGTTTTAAACCGCCCTGCCTATGCTGATACCAATTTTAAATACAGAGCATTTCTTTAACTCACGATGTCACCCGTTCTAGTTGTCCATCGTCGTCCGCACCCCTCCCCCTACACTATATAAAAAAATACTTACCGGCGCCTGGTTTCGATCCCACGACCCTATGGGCGGAACGCAAGGTACATGGTGCTCTACCCACTGCGCCACAAAGCCGACACAGAATGGAGGGCTACGAACGCGGCTTATATGCTTGACTCATTCAAACTACGTCAAGAAGCTGCTGATACAACGCATTCACTACCTGTGGGCGGAACGCGAGGTACATGGTGCTCTTCAAACTGCGCCACAATAATCATACTCACCTGCTAATAAATGATGTCATACCCACCTGCTAATAAATGATGTCACGTAACCACGTAATTACGTCTCCTCATTTAATTACAATACAACAACCAACAGCAACAAGTGCAACAACATTAACGTAACGCAAACTACTTAACGTCGTGCGCCCCGGAAATGCTATGCATTTGATCGTGCCCGTCGCGAGGGGGATGTTTAGTTTCCTGCCGCAGCAAGAACCAGGCGGCCTCCTTCGCAGTTTGTGGCACATACCCACTTGGGGGATTGGCCAGGATCGTTTCACTTACTGCATGCCGGTTACGGCAGGGTTTGACGTACGGCTGAATCGAGGGAACAAACAGACCAAAAATTTCGGGTTTAGGTAGCTCAAGAAAGATAATAGTTTTCTGTGCTTGGGGGTAGTAGCCAGCGCCACTCGGACTACTCGGTGGTGAAAGGGACCTTCTTTTTCTTGGAAAACACGCGTTAGGGTCGTACTTCATGCAATAACACGTTTAGCCTTAACAAGAGAATTTTCGCCATTGAATGTATTTTTCGTTGGGCGAACCACCTGGGGAGGAATGGGACATTTGAGTCGCGGGTGGAATGGGACAGTGTCCCATTCCTCCCCACCATACGGCTGGTGCTGTGTGTAGGGAATAAGCTTCAATGGGGTGCCGCTTTAGTTCCGAAAGCAGTTATTTTTTATTTGTTATTTAAAGTGTACAAATGCTTGGTGCCGTGATGTTAAATAACAGACAGGCTGTTTCTGCGACAGTTTACGTTAAGACGCGCTAAACCAATGGGGCGTCATGAAATGGAATGTTTCTCCACTAAAAAGGTGTGATTTCTTTACAAATTTGCGAGAAGCCCTGAATAAGCACGTGAACAGTAGGCAGCAAACGGAGTGCTGTTACGTGCATGCAAAGTCGTTAAGCGCGCTTGGTGTGCGTGAATATTTAAATTTGCCAATTTTTGATTCATTTCCATTTTCAGGAAGATGCCGCGGTTTACAAGAGGAAGCATCCCGACAGAGCTCAAACATCGAACAATTTGATCCTGGATGCTGTGAGATTGGTGTGCGATGAAAAGAAAAGTATAAGAGACGTAGCAGAAGCTTTTGAAATATCAAAATCATCGCTAGGCCGAGCAGTGAAGATGTACAGAGAATGCGGTGACACAGGTGGCATCATGTTCAAGTCCAATTTGGTCTGCAGAATGGTCTTCACAACAGAAGATGAAGTAATCTTGAAAGAATATTTGCTGAAAGCAAGCACAATGCATTATGGGCTTACGACAATGCAAGTTCGTTCACTGGCGTACGAGTTTGCAACAGCCTTAAACCGGAAGTACCCGGCGTCATGGGAACAGAACAAGGTAGCTGGAAGAGACTGGTTTATGGGCTTTATGGACCGCCATCCCGAGCTATCGCTTCGATCGCAAGAAGCGAGCAGTCTGGGTCGGGCAACAAGCTTCAATAAGAACAACGTCGATGCTCTCCTTTCAAACCTGAAAAGTGTCTACGACCGATACAAGCTAACTCCGGACCGCATTTACAATTGTGATGAAACGGGCTTCACAACTGCACACAACCCACCAAAGGTAGTAGCAGCACGTGGAGAAAAGCAAATCTGTCAGGTTACATCCGCAGAACGCGGCAATTAGTGACTGTTTTGTGCACTGTTAATGCCATCGGAAATGCCCTGCCACCAGTGTTCATTTTCCCACAAGTGAGTTTTAAAGATTTTTTTTCTGAAAGGCGCCCCGGCAGGAAGCCTCGGTTTGTCAAACACGTCGGGATGGATGTCCAGCGAACTGTTTTTGTTGGCATTAAAGCACACTGTGAGACATACGAAGTGCTCGAAGGAGGAACCAATTCTATTAATTTTCGATAATCATGAAAGCCATGTGAGCATCAACACCATCAACAAGGTCAAAGAGAGCGGAGTCATCCTGCTGACCTTTCCCCCACACTGTAGCCACCGCCTGCAGCAATTTGATGTGCCCTTGTACGGACAATTTAAATCTCGGTACAAAGCTGCTTGCAATGATTGGCTCATAAATAACCCCGGGAAGACCATCTCCATCCACAGTGTTGCACAACTAGTTGGATCTGCCTACCTATTAACGGTGACACAAAATAACATATTCTCGGGCTTTCAGAAAACTGGAATTTGGCCCTTCTATACCGAGCCCTTCACTTCGGATGACCACATGATGTCATCAGTCACTGACAGACCCGTAACGTCCGTAAGCGGAGAGGTGTCACGACAGATGGCCACCATCACCGAGAAAACGGACAGCCCAAGCCGATTGGAAAGTGATTTGAACTTTGAAACAAACGGCCATGGAGCTCGCAACGTCTCTACAGATGTCTCCCCTCCTACTGTCGCCAACGCAGCCTCGACATCAACTGCATCTCCCAGCCGGATTGTTCCAAGCGACCTAAGGCCCTACCCTAAGGCTGCTCCTCGTAAGACAGGGCAAAAAGGAAGGAAGAAAGGTAGGACAAAAGTCCTTACGGTACACCCGAGAAGCATGCGATTGAAGAAGCTGCAGAGAGGCTGGCACGACAGAGTCTGGAAAAAAGAGCGCTTATCACAGCTAAGACTGTCGCCACTACCCGCCCAAAAAAGAAACGGCGACTGCAGAAGGAGTTCCGTTCTTCAAGTAAAGACGACACTGTTGCCGTTTGCATTGATGATTCAGAGAGTGACATGTCGGGTTCCGATAATGAGAGGCCGGACATTTCTGAGGCCGATTGACCAAACGAGCTTTTCAAGTGACAAAAGGCGATTTTGTACTTGTCAGATTTGGTAAGAAAAAATCTGACGTTTATTACACGGTTAGAGTCGAAGTAGTGACAATATTGACGTCAGTGTCCAGTTCCTTCGAAAGAAAGAAGAGACCTCAAAGTTTTACTTTCCTTCTCCGCAGAAAGATATAGGGACTGTGCCAATGACGGATATTGTGATGAAGCTGCCAGTGCCAAAAAACTATTGGGGGAACGAAGCGCCTGCAAGCTTGCTTCATGTTTGATGTGGAACTATCGGCTTTTAATGTCCGCTGAAGACGTTGGGACCGATACTTTACTAGCGTTCCATTCCTCCCAAAGGATGTCCCACTCCACCCGAAGGGACGGGTGGAATGGGACAGATTTTAGCTGTTAGAAGCTATTTTTTTGCAAATGGGCTAGAAGTGGCAGTAACGTGTGTTTCTCAGAATTTGCGCAGCTTGTTTCGACTTGTACTATAATCCATCAACCATATTTTAGCGTTCAAAATAAACAAACCTAAAAATGCATTTGTGAAAAGTGTCCCATTCCTTCCGACTCTCCCTACGGATTTACCTATTGCGCGAAAAAGTGTCGCATGTGGTCGTTCTTCGCTTGCAAATTGCTGTCTTGAATTTTAATTATTGATTGGATGCACTTTCAGCGAATGCTTTGACGCACCTTTGCCACAGTTGTGAGTAAGGGAGCTGTTGCGCTGCTCTCACCTTTCTTCAAATGGAATAAAAAGTTTTTATTGGCAGATAATTGGCAGGACGGTATCGTCATCTGAGTGAGTGAGCGATTCTGGTAGGCTCATTTCGTTTGCAACGGCGTAGAGTTGCATTCTAATATATACTAAAGGGAACTATGGCGCGACTGTCTAGGCTAGCGGCCTTCAGTGAGGGTTCCTTATTTACGGGGGACGAAGGTTCCACCTGTCCTTAGTGTGGGCTAATTAGAGGCTATCAAGTTGCCTCTGGCTGCAAAAGAGCAGCAATTTTATCGTAAATTATTATTTAGATGTGGGGTGTAATCGGGCAGTTTTATTTTTACGTATGTAGTAGCTTGTAGTGCTTGGAGCTTTAATGAGTGACCAGTGCGCATGTTGAGAACGAACGGTCTGCGTGAAGCTTGCGGACGTTTGTGACATCAGAATTTTAATGTCGCGGTTCTTAGGTTGCTTACATACGTAGAGTTGACCATCATGGCGGCGCTCTGCACTCTCGCTTCGCAGCGATCAGAGCTTCGTCGGTAGTCCCTCGATGTGATATGTGGTGTTGTAAGCTGTCGATTTCGCATCGAATTTTTCTATTCTAAACCATTGCATAAAATTTTATGTGTGAAATAGGTTTTTTTTATCGATAGAAGGGCGCTTTGGAGCTCTTAAGCCTCACCAAACGACGTTTTTTTTCGTTATAGCTATGGCCCTCGGTAGATCACGAGTGGTTACAGCAGTGTCTGTTTCTGATCGTAGTTCGGGCAAGCCAGGCACCCTACTGTGGGCGTACGCTCCACACGGGTAGCTATAGTAGTTTCAAACTACATGCGCATCGCTAAGTATACAGTCAAACCCGTTTATAGCGAATTGCAATATGCACCGCGATTAGTTCGATATATCTAATAGTTCGATATAGCCGAACCCGCCTATAACGAACTTATTGTTAAAAGTTCGCAATCCGCGGGAGCCCACCCCCTCTTCCTCCTCCCCAACTTCACCATCCCCGAATGCAGAAACGACACAGTGAAGTAGCCATTACCGTACCCAAAATAATTAATTTATTGCAAATAATAAAGCTACTTTCCACCTGAACTGCCTACTTTGCAATGAAAAAAGCGGCGATTTTTGTTTTCACTTTCGTTTTGGTTGGCTTCAACTAGCATAGCATTCTCTACACGGAAAAATTGTTTGCACCAGTTCAAGTCTGCGTCCTCAAAAATCTAAGAAGCATTGGCGGAGCACATCGACTGCCGAAAGCGCTTCATTATAAGCGTCACACACGGATTTCACTCGCGACATCATCGGGAACGTGGTGGAGCTCTTCCACAGTTCACCGATTCTGCTGTCTTGGTCCGCACTCGCTGACTGCTCGGGTTCCGTCGTGAGTCCCGCGCGTCGGACACAGTTACGGAAAGTGTCGGGCGTCACGTCACTCCATGCGAGGCGCAATGTCTCAGTCGCAACTCTTGCTGCGTGGTCGCGGCCAATCCACATCTCAATCGCCACTCCGAGACCACGCATTTTGGTGGCCATTCTAGGTGAGGCAGAGTTCGATATATCGGATGTGAACTTCGTTATAAGGAATATGTTTCCCATGCATTTCCGTAACTAAAATATTTTTATTCGATATAACGCATAAGTCGCTATATCCGGGTTCGTTATAGCCGGGTTTGACTGTACTTCTAACTTCTGCGTACTTGAACACACTGTGCAGGTGATAAGGAAGGTGCCTATTATAAAAATAACGTTGCCACACGATTTATTCGTCCATACTAATTTAAAAACTTTATGCAGGTCGATCAAGACAAAAAATGTTACATCCGTAGTTCCGTCTGGCTTGAGAACAAAAATAAGCCATCTGGGGAGCCAAATCAGGTTAGCAAAGAACGTCGCCGGCCGCTAATGCTGCGCCCACGCCAGAATGCGACCAATGCGGCAGATTTCCCTGTACTATGCGCTAGTACAAAGCTCTATGGGCAACGGCTCGCAGTAAACAGCGTCTATGGAATCCCTCCCACATGTGGCCGTTGCTTTATCAGTCGGTGCGGACGATGGAAGCGGTAAGCACGCCGGGTATAAGGCCTTTCGTGGCCGCTGCAAAGAGTGCCCTGTCATCAGATTTCCGGTGTCCAGAATGGCGAAACGTCCAAGCAGGCGACGTCTTGCACACGAAGCCAGAAAAGCGCAGTGCCAAGTGGACGCCAACGAAGCGATCCGACACCGGCAATTGTGGTCGAACAATGCACCACTTTCTCTTCCATGCGTCGGGTCTGAGAAATACATCAAATGTATTGGGGTGACCTAATCCGTCTGATTTCTTTATTGCGTCTTATGGTACCCGGCGTCTAGCCGCACCTTGCTTTCTTATCTTCTTTGGAAGTAACGCGCTCATTTCTGTCTCTGTCTTTTAAATGCAGAGCATTTCAGTAACTCACGATGTCACCCGCGTTGTCCCGTCGTAGTCCGCAACATCGTTGTCCGCACTCCTCCCCCTACACTATATAAAGAAAATACTATCCGGCGCCAGGTTTCGATCCCTCGAACCTGCGGGGGGAACGCAATGTACATGGTGCTCTACCCACTGCGCCACAAAGCCGACACAGAATGGGACGCTACGAATGCGCCTTATATCGTTGACTCATTCAAATTACTGCTGACGAGCGCTCTCTCGGCAGCAGTTGCCACAAGTGCAACAACATTAACGTAACGCAAACTACTTAACGTCGTGCGCCCCCGGAAATGCTCTGCATTTGATCGTGCCCCTCGTGAGGGGGATGTTTTATAATCGGCTGAAATTTACAAGCACGTGATATGGAAACTAATGGTAGAAGTGAGCGCATAACAACAAAAAATGTGCACACAATTTTTTTCAGTTTCCTTTGTGGGGCGGAGTACGAGGGGGCGGCAAGATTGCTGCGAACTTTTTTTCCGCTGCTTCCAAGAAAAATTAGAGAGCACGGTCAAGCGAAAAGCGGGACATTTGAGTCTTATTTCTCCCTCACTTTGTCTTTTCTGCACTTCGAGCATACCGCTCGCAAAAACGGAAATGTGCCCTCTAGTGGTGAGCTGGGCTGGCACAACCTAGCGGTCATGCTTTCCTCTGGTATGTTTCCGGTGACGGTTCGTGGGGAGTGTCTTTCGCTGTGGACGGTGTCTTGAAGAAGCTAACCTAATTTCAGCTAAAGCGACAGGGACGTGTTGAGCTGAAGTAAAATTGTTGCGGGAACGAACTGGGTCGGTTTAACCCAAGGTTCCTCATCAGTTACTCTACGGCAAACGTTTACGCGTACAGAAACCCAGAAAGAGAAGAACAAAACCGAGTTCCGGCTCAAATGCAGTTATAAATTACAGAATATGGATCTTTGCATTTTTTGTGCAGATTTTTTTCTTACCTGGTGACATCGCAACTGTCACGCAATGGAAATAATGAAAATTGGATAAACTGAAGTGGCCAAAAACAATGTAAGCGGCCCAATTGAAGACCTTATTGCAACATTAAGTGAAACTAACTCCCGAAAAGAAGTTTAGTAATCGTTCGGTATACTGCGGTTAGAAATATTCGAATACTCACGGAACACAATAAAAGTTGGGGCTCGAGACAATGAACGACCTGAAACTTTTTATGCCGTTATAGGACGTGTATCGCTTTTACTAAGTAGGTAGAATTTTTGTCTCAGAACGCCAATGGTCAATTCTACGCTTAGCGCAGGATTAACGCCAAAGCATAAACGCTCGCAAGCCAAGCACTGCGGCATTCAAATCGCCAACGCCAGCCTGCCCAAGTGACTTGGTTGACAGCTCCGACGTCACTTGTATTTTTTTGACATTTTTGCTGGCCGGAAGTTCCCTCCAATAAAGTTTGTCTTTTGGAGAAACCTGCGTCGTCGTTGGCTACATGACAATGCAGTAAAAATACACTTAAATACAGTAAGAAATAGTCGTACTTTTTTCAGGACAACAAGGGATTTCAAAGAAAAGGTAGCACACGAGTTCAGGAATGGAAAGGCTCCCAATTATTTTTTCCATGATTCCAAAACCCTAATGCACGCAGATGTGTAATCAAGTACACGGATGTCGCGGAAAACGAATTGTGAAATGTCAAGAAATGCTCGGGAATATTTCTTTTGTATATGCCCAGTTGTTTCAGTGCTATGAGATAGCGATAACGCGTATTTAAAATACAGTTTCCATCCTGAAATGTAGGATATCTGAATAAACTCACTTTTAAGAAACCATTTATCGGACTAAGCAGCGGATGGCTTCAAAACTGACTTCGTTTTAACTAAACAAACCATAACCTCGGCAGGAACGGGAATCTACCCTACAAACACGCATTAAGGACAAGTGATTTAACCATTCTCCTACATCTCCATTCAAAGCAACCTATGGATAAACACCAGAAAGGGGCCAGGATGGCAAAATACAACATCGTTCGGTTTCAAAGAACTAGACTTTACTAGCTTACTCTTCATTTCTTCTACGAAAAGTGTTTTTTATTTTTTAAAAATGAAAGCAATATTGAAAGCTTAATTGTGGCGCTACGGTGACGTGTCATATGTTTAAGTGAAGTAATATGGGCCAGCACTAAAAACATACTACTTATAAACGTGTTAACCACATGGTAGAAGAAACTAGAGGCCGACAAGGAGCGCCAAGCGATGTTTAATGGCACTTGGTTAGTTCAGCAGCCGCCAATCGCACAAACAAGTCTCTGTAGCAAGCCGAAAAGTGGATAGAGATTTGCACTGTTGAATATGTTTTCTATATTGCCCGGATTGTTTATTTTAAGTTGGCAATGCAATTTGTATTCTGATTATCGGGACTGAAACAGCAATTCTAATAAAACAAAATTGCAGAATTTTGTTTTCCCGGTCCCCTTTAGGTCAGCTGACAGACTTTTAGGCATGAATATTAAGATTCCCTTGGCATGCTGTATGGGTAAACAGCGAGCGTGTCATGCTGGTTTATTCAAGCTATCATAGTAAAAGTGAGTAGCTCCTCAGTACAAGTTCCCAATATTATTTTGACTTATCACATATCTTGTGGTCATGTATACGTTACTGGTCACATAACAAACACTGTTGCTTGTAGAGGCTATCGGCCGACTCCCACTATTTTCTGTGCCGTAATCGTTTCGATTTCAAAAAGCGTTCGAAGGCTGATGGTCTGCAATAATATTTCTCATAAATGTACAGAAAGCCTAAAATATTCAGTGTCCTTTAGACTTTGTTCACGAAATTATACACACTATCACTGCCGTATGCTGTCCATTTACTACTCCTGATGTTAGGGCACTAACGCCATCTCTTAACCAAATCTGTCCCTGTAATAAAAAAGGCCTCTTCCAAATTAACTAATCGCGTTCTTGGCCACTTCCCCTACGTGTCGTTAACCACACAAAGGACCTATTCTGTCACCGATATAAGATTTTGGGCCCCCAAAGAAGAAGGCGGGTAGGGGCAATAGCAGCAGATGCCTCATAAAATTCGTCACTCATTAGTATGAAATAAACTAGTATGGCCCGCCCCACCGCTGGTCGACCCCGAAAACTCCAATTCGCCCAATGATCTTATTTGTAACCTTGTAAAGCGAAATACGAAATAATTCGCAATATTGTTTATTCTTCGCAATTTAGAGCTTCTTGATTTGCTGGCCTTAACATTAGCACCAGAAGTCTGTTCCGAAAATTTAAGATAGTACAACCAGATGTTGCAAACAGGGCGTCGAAAATTTCGTGACCGCGTTTTCTGAAAATAGAAATAATCTCTCCTTCAAGTGGTCTAAGCTACTGCTATGAGTATGGGGACGATTCTCGGAAGCATGATGCCTCGCTTAGAAAGATTAGAACAAGAAATGAGCCATCATGAATCCGAGAAATTCTCGAGTATATTCGAAATTCCTTCCAAAGAAATTTTTCACGCCTGTTATATCGCCTAGTTAACGCTCCTAAGACCCAGTACTTTCCAACTTGGCGTCCAAGCTGTATGAACGACCGACATCTCTTTGATACGTTTGGCACTTCGTAATAGCAGCGCTAGTCGCCGAGAAAGCACGCCAAAATGCGGAGAGAGAACGGCTCACGACCAGGATGGTCGAAGAAAACCTAGTCCGCATTTAAAATATTCTCTTACAAGACAGGTTCAAAAGCGTGTCAAAGGGACACTGGCATGCTCCTAACAAGTTGCAGCGCAGGAACAGTGTACTAAAGGCAGTGTGGTGTGTCCTGCTCGCGAGAAGGCAATGCAGAGCGTGGGTCATTTTCGCGATGAGAAAAATTGTTTGGAGCGCAGGCGTTCCCCGGTTATTTCATGCTGCAGCCAGCGCACCTAAAATATGTTAATCAAATTCACCAGTTATTTGAAGGTCTTTAAAATACTTACGCCTTAAATCGAAGAAATATTACTATTTATTCAAAAGTAATGATTTTTAAATCAATTACAATCGTGGGCCTTAAAATTAGTAGGCAGAAAACTAAAGTAGCAATCAATATTCTCGGGAGAGTGCTGTTGAAAAAGATCCCGCCTCACCTCCCTCGTGCCCATAATCATCACAACAACATGTTCCATTAGTTACTCATCGGAACGCGTCGTGCGGGTCGTCCCTTTTTCCACATTTGGTGCCGAAATCCGGAACACGGGTCCTTCTCTTTTCATGTATTTTTGGCAATCGTTTTCCCGCTGATACTAATTCCTCAAACCACAGACACAAAGAGCATCTCGGTATTCCTCGCGAATGCCGATATGCAGAAAAGCCTTATGCAAGTCTGTCGAAATTCCGATCAAGAAGAGAAACATCATCAGCACCTTAAGAAGCTCAGCATATAGATTCCCTCCCATTTCTAGTGCTAGTTCAGAAAACAGGCTCCTCCTGCATATGATGATGCACATGGTCGAACACGAATTCTTGATTTCCAGTTACCTTGACTGCTTTATGGCCACGGACGCTAGCACGCTTGGAAATTTTGTAGCCGTCTATGAGCGGAGAGGATGTTGAAAAAGATGAAGATGACGTCTCGCCTCCCTCGAGCCCACCATCATCACCCACATGTCCCGTTAAACCACTCATCAGAACGGGTCATGGCGGCTTGTCTCTTTCTACACATTTTCGTTCAAGAAACACGGGAGCAAGGGATCTCCAGAGGTGAGCTACGGCAGGCGGATTTGCCTTACCTTTGACCACCATCTCACCTCTAGAGAACGAGAATGAAGCCGCTGTTTCACCGACCTTCTGGCTAAAACTGGGACCGGATTACGAGATACGATGAAGGCGAAGGTTTGTGATGGAGAGAATGACTGCCGGCTGGCGAACGAAGTCCCCACACAGAAGAGGCAATGAAAAAATACGTTCGCTGACAGATTTCCACAGTTGAACGCTGATTCGCGAAGTCTAAAGGTCTACGCTTCGGCACGCTAACAAGCATAGTTTTCATCGGTGGAAGCAGGAGCGGCGAGGCCCCCGACTCTGCTTGCTTCAACAGAATGAATTCTTGATGCCTGTTACTGGACTGCTTTACGACCATGGACGATAGCCCGCTGTGAAATTTTGTATTCATCTTCGCATGGTGGAGTACATTGAAAACGATATCACTTCGCCTCCCTCGTGTCCATCGTCATCACCAACATGCCCCCTAATGCACTAATCGAAACAGGTCATGGCGGCTTGTCCTTCTTTCCACGAGCGCCGCGGGTCGATATAGGTTGCGACGCAGTAGAAGTGGTAAGCGAATGTATCTCCTTCGGCCAATTAGTTAGACCGGATCCTAACCATGAGGCAGAGATAATTAGAAGCAGAAGAAAAAGGTGGAGTGCATTCGGCAAGCATTCTCACGTAATTACTGACAGCCTACCATTGTCCCCAAAGAAGAAAGTGTATGACAGACACATCTTACCGGAACTTATCTGCGAAGCAGAAACTTGAAGGCGCGCACTAAAAGCGTTCAGCTTAAATTGAGGGCAACTCAGCTAGCAACCGAACCGAAGATGACCGGTGCTTTAAAGGGAAAGAAGAGACCGGAGAGGGTGAGGGAACAAACGCGTGTTAAGGACATATTTGTAGAAATAAAGCGGAAATTGCAGCGGTGTCGGCAGGGCACGTAATGCGAAATCAATGCATGTAATGCGTAGGGCAATCGGGTAACAGAGTGGATCTGTAGAGAAGGTCACGAGCGTTCAGGGGGGTGACACAGAGTTAGATGGGCAAAAGACATCAAGAGTTTGCGCGGATAACTTGGGCGCAGTTAGCACAGGACCGGGACAATTGGCGGTCTAAGGGAGAGTTCCTTGCCCTACAGTGGGCGTAGACTGATGATGATGATAAAAAAGAATGCTCCCAGGAGGGTCACAGTGACACATACAACCGGTGGAGTTGAAATCGAGTGCGCACGCGCCCACATAGCCTCCTCAAAGGCTCTCTAGCCTCACGGCGGACTTTGCGACAGGTGTCCGGCACAATGGCCTACGTGAGCACACGCTCAGAAAACGCAGAATAGATAGAGATAGAAAAGCTTTTATTGATCGAGGATGGCTTAGAGACGCGGGGTGGCTGCCGCGCACGCCTGGTGGCTGCAGTACCCGCTCTGTCCACGAGTGAGGCCGCGATTCCCAAGGTCACCGTTACCCAGCTCTCCCTCCCACTGCCTGTTACAGCTTATTGAACGGAAAAGGCCAAGTTGGCAGCCACATCGGAGGTGAAGACTTAGGCACGTACACCACACGTGTAGCCGTTAATTGATGGGCACAGGGAGGTATGAAAGTGGTGATATAACAATATTCAAGGGATAATGTGTGTCCGACAGTCGTCAGATGCATAGTTATGAATTCGTGAGTTCCCGATGGGCGAGGGGATATTTACGGCGGGTGAGACGGTACTGAGTGGCGATATCATGGAATGTTGTCTGTCTATCACTGGTGTATCTGGGCCCATTATAGGCAACTAGGGTGGGACCTGCTCGGATGGGCTGCTTCGTTTCTGCGAAGACCGGTGCACTACACCAATTCTGCAATAAAGGTTCGGAGATTTTGTGAAATATTTTTCAGGGCAAGCAGCGATATACGGCCGCGAGCAAAATTTCGAACGTCCGTTCTAGAAGCATAGTGGGAGCGGGATTGTTTGACAATGCTAAACCTATTGCCGCCTACCCCGCATCCCCTGGGTGGGGTTTGCGAAACCTGGAGGAATTTTAGCACTGCTTTAAATACCTGAAAGCAATGTTGATCGATGTTTTTTGTTGGGCCTACGTTTGCACTCCAATTACGTCGTTCACCCAACGGTCCTTTTCTAGTTGCGGCAATACCTGGCTCTGTGTCCAGTCAAAGTACCTACCTTAAAGCAAGAACGACACAGAATACGGTTGTCGCAGGCGTTTCCTAGTCATTCCTACGTGTTATTCTTTTGCCACTGCTGCTGCCAGAATTGCCTAAATACAAGAGAATGAATGTTCACAGTGCGCTAATAATTGGGGACAGATTTCTGACTTCCCTGCATTTTTTCCCCACAGCTTGAGCTCACGAATTACATTCCTTCTTTAATTTTGTTTTCCCCCGGGCTTCCTCCAACAGGTACATAGCTAGTTGGCCAGTTCTCGCTGCCCCGACAACCCCACATACGCTTATTTAAAAAAACCGGACAGATGTAACATTACGTCGCCCCGCTGGAGGACCGAGTGAAATGAATATCTTTTCCTTGTGCGAGAGCGGCAGTCAAAGTCTTGTTCGGGCGATCCGTGGCTAAAGGAGTTCAGTACTAATCTTTGGTGGCAACTAGGCGGCTGCCCCAAATTTAAAAGTATAGGAGAGGAGAAAGACGGGTGATAAACAAAACAAAAAAACACAAGAAAAACAAGTCATAATTAACACGTTTGAGGTGAAAAAGCAAAACTCTAGATTAGGGGTTGGCAACGCCCGTGGTGCCGTATTGTGCTTCCCCTGGTCCTACGTCAGGTCCACCGACCGTCCAGTTCTCACTTTCTAACTAAGGGCTGACCTGCAATTATTGACCTCAAATATTGACCTCCAAAAGAAAGATAAGTGTTCAGAAAAACAGCGTCGAAATTCAAACTGCAGAAAAACTTCGAACTAGACAGGATTTCTTCTCCAGTTTTGTACATTATTGTCAAGTCACCAATCTTTTTCCTGTTTGCCAGAAAAGCCCCGACCTCACCCCACTCCTTTCTCTTGATTGGCTGTCTGGCTCCCTTCATGTCCGCCTCATGCCACTCGGCACTTCATATCAAACGGTTGTTGAATTCTGCTGTATATTATGAGGCCACACTCCACGCAACCTTAATAATCTTGCTTTGAGTTAGAACGATAGCAGAAAGATCGCCGTGGTGCAAGCCGAAGGGGACGCTACGTAAACGAAGTACGTAGCTTGCAATACGAAATAATGTAAACCACTTTCTAGTTATACAAGATATAATCATTCCTTTCTCACCACTCCTAAACGCAAAATTGCCGGAGGAGCTGGGACATCTCAGCGGACAGCGGAAACTTGCGCATGCCAGTGCGTCTGGCCAACTGTTTCTCATCTGTAAACGCTTTACTAGGCCCCTGTATCCGATCTACTCCTCTGTTAAGATACAGCGAGCTGGTCATATAGACCCTGCGTTGCAAACATTTGGGAAGGTCGCAGGGTATTTCAGATGGCCGCAGATTATTTCTTAAGTTATAGATAGCCATACCGGAAAAAAAATTTGCGTCGATTCCTCAGCACGTGATCCTCAGCCTGAGCGAAATATTGGAGAGCGCGCGGAGAAAACTGCATTCGAGAGTGGACAGAGCCGTCCTTGCAGCGTTGCCGACATTCCCACGCAGACGGGACGTTTTCGTGTTACACCCGATCACTTGCCTCTGGCGATACGCCGTGCACATGACGGCTGAACACGTCTTATAACATTAATGAACACTTGTGCAGTTGTAGAATAGAGAGTGCAACCAGTACACGGCAGAAAAAGGAAAAGAACGGAAACGAACGTCACAACGAAATGCCGAATGTGGTAGACATCTAAAAGTAGCAAGCAGACAGCCAATGCCACTGTTAAAGAGAGCTGACGTGACCACTGAGACTGTTAGGTGCGCTAAGAACGGCTAAGGCTAGGTACGAGGGATTTCTGTGAACCACCGTGTTGTAGCTGAAACAGGAAGGAGGCGCGGGAATCCGTCCCAGCGTGCAGTTTGCTAAATAGAGGAACGCAATAGTGGCGCTATATTGATCTCTACAACCATATTCTAAATATGCAGACGACTGTCATACCCGATACACGGATATAACTCAGAATCTCAACATTCCAGTCACCACCCCGGTCACACTCGATTCCAAAGGAGAAATTGCCACTGCAGCAACGTAGTTTGAATTATCCTCAAGATCGGTAGAAACTCTAGCTATAGCCTATGCAAACACCACACACCACAAAACCCTATTTACCATCGCCTCGAACTGTCAGGAAGCCTGCCGAGTGTACCAAGCTGGGCTGGCACCACACCAGGCCATCCCAATCCCACAGCGATTGCCTGAAGACATACAAGTAGCCATTGTCTGAACTCCTGGCCACTCGGGTCTCGTTGGGAACGAAGCGGCGCACGCTTCTGCCCGAAACTCCACTCCCGGCATTCCCATCAACAGCGCAAGCTACCCTGAGGGGCACCGACAGTGGAGCTACCCACCTAGCACCACTCGACAACAGCTACAGTTTACTTTTGCCACATTGCACCCCCACAAGAGGAACATATCCTCCCTCCCCCACGCGTTATCTTACTACGAGGCATACATCTACCGCAGACTAAAAACTGACATCTTTTACAACCACACTATCACCGCACATACATCTCCATCCACATACCCATCAACTGCCCGCACTGCGACACTTCTATCACAACCTGTCAACTCGTCTACTCCTGCCCAGGCAACAATGACCCCGTCTCTTCCCCTTCGCCTGAACAGTGGGAGTCCGCTATGACCAGCTCCGCACCTGAGCGCCAAAGAGCCCTGTTGCAACGAGCCCTGGAATCAGCAAAGGCTCTCGGCCTCCTGGACGTAGGAAGCTGACCACCCCCTAACCCCCTTCTTTTTGCTCAATAAATGTTTACTTCTCCTCCTCGTCGTCCTCCCGCCAGATAAACTCCCGGTTGTCTTTTTCCCAGGGCATCTCCTATGAGCCGCAGCAATGGTGAGTAATGGTAAACTCATTACCAACATGCATGTTCAAGCATCCTGAACAATCGGATACCCCCTGCCGCAACAAAGCTCCATGAAAAAATACAAGGAATGATCAGGCTCTACTGCGTAGATGGTCTTGCAGGATGTAGGGTAATGAAAACGCAAACCAACCCACCCATGATACCGCACTCCGGTCTCCCGAAAATTGATCAATCCAGGCCAGATAGGTGCACAACGCCGTCTATGTATACATGACCGGAAACCTAGGGGTCGTCTGAAGGGATGGGACCTGTACCGACAAGAAGTAATAAAATGAAGCTTTCATGCATTCATCAATTCCAAGTGCCGAACTCAGTTCCGATTGCCGAAACTCTACCTTTGTGTACATCGGAAAGCTGACATAAAAGTATCGAATATCGCCCGACAAAAACCGGCTTAGCCACTGCCACCAAGTCCCATCTGCTGCATTTTCGCGTCTAATTACTACTGAGTGCTTCAGGACGTGTGTATTTGGCCAATGGTTCAGGCGACCTAACGGCCGGCCCGACACTGCCCTTCTGGGCGCAAACTAAAACTTTCGAACTCGGACTGGATGAAACTGAAACACGAAATAGTGACAGATGTTCAGTTGTGTGTCTATCCGTATAACAGTTACTTAATTGAAAGTGATGTGGTGACGCGTTTATCCTGGGTAAAACATCGATCTTGAACCATGCAACTTTGAAATAAAAGTACCTCTGGGATTACTTTCTTTGCAAGCCCAGTAATACTGCTTACACTAGTTTTTAAGTAAACAAAAAGAAAAGCGTAGATTGGATTTTCTAACGGAACTTTAAAAAAAACGAAAGAACATAACTGCGGTACGTATTTAAAACGAAGACTCGTACATTTTCGTTAACGCAAGACGGCATTTTTGGTCTTTTACGTTCTAAACGTAATTTAGTTGAACATACTATTGAGGACTTGTACCTTGTAAGAGTTGTGAAGTGGCGTGGGTGTGGTATCAAAACGCAGGCACCTACCAGTAACACTGCGTCAATAGGAAACGCAATACACAGGGCGACAGCAGTTCAGTTACCAGTAATGCTGTGCATATATAAAAACGCACAGCACGCGTTCAAAGCAGTATACAGCAGTAAAGCTACCAGTAACGCTGGGTATATAGCAAAACGCACAGCACGTTGGCGAAAGTAGTATATCTTGCAATTTTTGAACCAAACCGGAACAATCGTTACACTTTGCATAGGAATCGCGTACTGGAAGGGTATTGTCCCAATGCTGGTTGACACGGTTTGCCCCACGATCCGTTTCACCTGATGCTTTGGAATTTGTTCGATCCGTCTTCTACCTACTTTGTAGCTGCGGGTTCCTGTTCCTTGTATAAGAAAAGTGGACGGCGATGTCGATTCCGCTGCCGATTGCTCGTGTGCCTGGCCTTTTTCTGCCGTCTCGTGCTGCCGAGTGACAGCGTATGCTATATATGGATGGCTTTTATCTATAGAGTGCTTTTCGTATTAATAAAGAGAGTGAGTAAGGGCGAGACAGAGAGAGGGAGGAGACAGATATAAACATTTATTTGTTAGGTGGACTGTAGGCCTTTGGGGAGGGTTAAGATTCGGCTCAGTTCAAGTGGGGTAAAATAAAGTGGACCGTTGGTTCTTGGTGAATATTACAGGAACAGGGAGAAGACCCGTCGTACTATATACGGCTTGAGGAAGGCCTCTTGATAGTCCCAAAAGTTCAATTTGGTGAACCGTGTGAGTGTCCACGAACCTTGAGAGTACTAATTGTGGTTTCTGTTGACACGACACGAGAACGTGAATAGAAACCTAGGCATAAACAGCTGCTCGGGAATATTTAGATAAGTAATGATAGCAGAAATGAGATAAAAAACGCTCCCGCCAAATACCGGTGGGGTTCAGTGGCCTTGCAAGCGCATTTACAATGACGTACGCTTACCTGCACTGTCTTTTGGCCTCAAAGGCCGTTGTCATCGCCACGACTTGTATCTTCTTCCATGCTGACCTACCCCAGGACCGAAACCCAAGGTGCTTCGCTTACCCCCTTGCTCAGCACTCCCTGCCACACAAGCCTCCGTACCCGACGATATCCTGAACCACCCCCCTCCGTATAAGCCCCGCAACAATCCCCACGGTGTAGGTGCTCTGCGCAGCCGACGCACTGCCTGGATCACGAGCCACGTCGTCAACTGCGGCATGTCCCCAACGGGATACAATCAGTGCCGGAATCGCAGCAGTCATCAGTGGTCTTGGTAGCGCATCTGCACTGACGTACGCTTACCTGCAGAGTCTTTTCGCTGTACAGGTAATTAACTCGCATTCTTTATATGCGCCCCGTACTCGCGACGCTTCATTGGTTGCGTTGGCCAAGCCATGTTGTTGCATTCAAATTTCCGAGGAATTTAGCGAAGTGTTACTCACCATACTAACGTTATCAGGAGACATGCAATAAGACCCTGGCCCCCTTAAACTCGTTCATCAATCAGGGACGTACCCGGAGGCATAACGTCTGCCATAGATGCAATTAGTTCCTCACAGGCTACCCTACTAAGCGAAATGAAAGCCATTCACCTCAAATTATCACAAATTGACAAAGCCATCGAAGATATCCGAAGCCGCGTTGCCAAAATTGAAACAGATTTTTGATCCCTACTTACTATAAAAGCCGAAGTAGTAAAATTCCGGTCGACGCTGACCAGAGCACTAAGAAATTTCTTACTTGGCAACAAGAATAGATCACCTGGAAAACAGATCCCGCCGATCAAACCTTCTCTTTTACTGTGCCAGTGATAGTGGGAAAGAATCTTTGGAGCAGGCAGAAAAGCTTGGGACGGAAATCTGAATAACCCATCTCGGCATTCCATACGCCCATCAGACATAGAACGCTCACATAGACTGGGACCATTTCAATCCGACAGAAAACGGGCGATAACTGTAAAATTTGGAAACTACAAAAGGAAAGAGCGTGTTTGACATCTGCCAAACAACTAAAACACTGACTATTCCATTTCTCAGGACTACACCGGACAAAACACCGTTCCCCTTGACAACTAGAATTCGGAAAACCGCAGCAAATACCTTTAAACTTCACCACGACAACCTAGCAATTGGTAAAGCCATCTATATCTTTGCCCATTCTCTACAAAAGGGTCACTCGTTCTTCCTGGCTAGCTAACACCCGTTCGTGTCGTTTCTGCCACGTGCCCTATCATTCATATATACCAATATAAGAAGCCTCTTGACCAATGGAGACTCGCTGTCGAATCTTATTGATTCAACCGATTGCAAGTTAGTCAAACTAACAGAAACATGGCTAAACCCACTCATTAACGATTCGGAACTCATGCCCATTTTTCCCAACTTCGATGTATTTGACGGGACCGTGTCAACAAACGTGGCGGAGGCGTATTGATAGCAGCACATCACGAGCTACAGTGCTGCCTTAATTGATATCACTTGCACTTATGCTTCTTTTCATATCATCTAGGGCATCATATCCTCCTCTAATCATCGGCGTCTGCTACCGCCCACCCGATGCAGACAGTTATTTTGTGACAGACGTGCACGAATCACTGAACTACTTAAGCCAATCATACAAAAACGTCCTCTTTATTCTTCTTGGCGATTTTAATTACCCTTCTGTACCAAGGTATGGCCTATCTTCAACGATGTGTGAAAAAAAAGCAGAATCGGAGTTTCGTAACTCTTGCTTAACATTTGTTTAACACAACTCGAAAATTCCCCAACAAGGCAAACAGGCTGCTCTTATAACATATTTAATCTTGTGTTTGCCTCGCACCCGAATAACCTTTTAAGCATGACGCACATACCACGATTGACTGATCACGCCGTCCTGGCCGCTTCGTATCAGGCACAAGTAATACCACAAATAAAACCAAAGAAAAAGTTAACTTTGTAAGACAGAGGCACTACTATGCTATCAATGACGAACTAACCAAATTCTGTTCTGCATTCCTATCAAATTCCAATGCTCGTTCGGTTGAAGGAAACTCGTCACTTTTCAAGAATACAATGCAGCAACTAATTGAAAAGCATGTTCCTAGCATCGCAATAGTTGAACGCCCATCATCTCTGTTGTTTAATGGTACGTTGAAACGCCTCAGCAAGAGAAAAAAAAAACGTAATCGGATTGCAAAAAAGAATAATTTTGACTATGCCGGGTCCAATTCCTGTACACTAAAAAAAAAAGACTTTTAAGCACTCGCTGTTAAAACAAAGCGCGTTTCTATTCAACCACCTCACCTGATATGCGTCGTAATATTCCTCGTCAAGTTTGTAAACTAATTATTCCTAAGCCCCGCAAGCCCATATCACTATGTGACGAAGAGACCCTCCCTATACCCGACCAACTCGTTGCCCAAACGCTGAATACGACCTTTATGTTCCAATTTCCTGAAGAAGCTAAAGGTGATCCCCCTTTCGTCCCCGAACTCAATCATAATGTTTTGCCGGAAATGAGGTTTGAACCTAGTGGTATTATGAAAATCATCAAGTCTATCAAATTAACCTGATCTTCTGGTGTTGACGGTATTAACTCAAAGTAGTAAAAACAAAAAAAAAACATCAAGAGTGTCTTTTTGCCATACATATTTAAGCGATCACGCTCATTTATAGTGGTACAATCAGAGTGGAAAGTTGGTAAGATTGCTACAGTAACAAAAAATGGTTCATCATCATCCCCTACTAACTATTAACCTATATCTGTCACCAGTATTTGTTCAAAACTAATGGAACACTTTATTTACTCGCACGTGGGTAAATTCTTGACCTGCAAACATTTCTTTCACCCGAAACAACATGATTTTTTTAAGGAATGTTTTGCGACACACAGATAGCACTATTTTTAAAGATATTATTTTGAGATTTTGAGTTTAAGTCTGAATGTACCTGTAGATGTCCTCTTTTTCGATTTTGAGAAAGCTTTCGCCAAAGTTCCTCATAAGCGGCTCTTCCGAAAACGTTCGTGTCTAAACCTTAACACCCTTGTTCTTAAGTATTTGAATCCTTCTTAACTAACCGTAATCAATTAGTGCGAACTAACAATTTTTCCTCACCTATGTCACCCGTTGTTTCTGGATTGCCGCACGGAGCTGTTCTTGGTCCTGTTCTTTTCCTAATTTATATTATTGACCTGCCATCTAACATTCTCTTTATAGTAAGACGTTTTGCTTATGACTGTGCTATTTATCGTCGTATTAATAGTAAACATGATGTACCTATCCTGCAGTCACATTTAACTGTCATTACGTAATGGTGCGAGAAATGGCTAACTACCATAAATGTTAACAAAACATTGCCCATTTCTTTCCATCGCTGCCAGACATACCCATGAAGTAACTACTTCCTGAATGGGTCAATTATATCATCTGTTTCTTTATATAAGTACTTGGGAATTACCTTTTCTAAAAATCTGTCACGTTCCGTTCACATTACACATATAACAAACGAAGCTTAGTGGCTGCTCGGCTACTTATGTCGTACCCTGGTTGCATTCAAACGTTCCGTACGCTTGTTCCCAAAAATCACCGAGTTCGACATAGAGCTCTAACGCCTCAGAGATATCCTTCGGCGCACCGAACGAAGGTACTATCGCGGTCACACTTAGTGGGAACACGGGAGCGCGTGGCGCGAACTACTACTAGCGCTTCCTAACGGCGCCGCGCGGAAACAGCACGCATGCGCGTTGTGGGGGTCCGGACAGTATAGAGCTCATCGCGCGCATCACGTCACCGGGCGGCAGCACGTCGTCTGCTACATGCGAGCGGCCGGCGCTAAACAAGCAGTAGACGTTGCCAGCAGCCGTGAGCCGTTGTAATAAACAACAACTGCAGACGTTTAGGATTTTTTTTTTGCAGATAAGAATTGTCACCACGAGAGCCGCAATAGGCAGAACCATAACTTTACGAACTTTGTTTGAAGGTAAATACCTTTTGTATGCTTTTCAAGGCCAAACAGTTATCAGTGACGGGCTTACCGCTGACGCGAGCGCGCAAATTATTTGGCATGGTAATGCGAGTAATATAAGTTCTGAAAATAAATGGCCAAGTGAAACACTTTATTTCAAACTTTTCTAATGAAAGATGGTGGGCTGGCCGTTAAAATTATTAAGGAATCAGTTGAAACGCCATTAGTAGAGTGGCATGTCGCCGTTGACTACGACGACAGCAGACATTCTTGACGGAAGCGATTCGTAGAGCCCTCTCGCAAGTGAGGTGTCGCTTGCCAGCCGCTGCCATTCGGCGAGCAGTGTGGCCCCCAGCTGATCCTCAGTGGCCGAAGGCATGGGGGTCCGGTTGAGCGCCACTTTCATGCGACCCCAAACATTCTTGGTGATGTTGAGGTCGGCTCCCTTCAGTGCCCATGCTAGCTGCTCGATGCCGGTTTGCTGAAGGTGTGCCTGCACCGAAGCGGGCCCTATGGACGAGGACCAGCCATGTCCTGTTGAAAAAGGAAGTCTCCGTTCGGGAAGACGCCACTGGCTATGGAACGACGACCGTGTCCAGGATGTGGCAGTACTTGGCCGCCGTTAAGGCGCCCTGGACACGGTGCAGCGGCCCCAATCCACACCTTAAAATGGCGCTCCGCTCGATGACACCCTTCCTGGCGCTGGATGCGATGCGTTGCACGGAAGGCCGGGTCATGGCTGCAACAAGAGAACACAGATTACATGCATAAAATCGTGCGTGGCGATAGCGGAAGTGTCTGCGGAATTATTCCACAGCGCCGTTAAGCACCTGAGCGTAAAAAAGGCGAGAAAAATATTGGCCCTAGAAGTTGTTACGGAAAGGTAGACGTTTGAGCCAGCAAGCTGATTCCCGGCAGGAAGAGTGAAAAATGCGCTTCACGGTACAAATAGTTCCTGTCACCTGTTCCGATCTAAAGCAAAACGTCTAAGCTTTCTTGGGTAGCAAAAACACTATGAACCCGACGATACCACATGGTTAGCGTCATTTCGATAATAAAAAAATTACACCAACTTCCTGTAGGGGAACCCTGAGTAGTATGCGAAGCAGCCATGGGCTCGACTCAAGTTCCAATTAGATTTCAGTTCGTCGTTTCCGTTAACTTGAGGAACTTAGCTACCGTTATATATGTTCTTGTGGCGTGACGTTTCCTTTCGGATTCGCGAGCCCGAAGTTCGGGATCGGCCTGTCGCCGCTGCCCTTTCGTGGCAGCGGCCGACAGGCCCTCTTCTCCGCGGCGCTGTCTGCGGGGCTGCCTGCGGCGCAGACACTGGCGTTGACGCTGGCGCTGTCCATGCCACTCATCGCGGAATTGCGGGAAGAGAATGAGAGCTACAGTGACGCCCCCCATCTGAGTATGCAGCGCTACCGTCACGCCTCTAACCCTAAGATGCTTCTCCCTATCGCGCGCGGAGCCGCAGGTGTGGCCATTCGTTGCGCAATACGAAGAGGAGAGGAGCTTCAGAGAGGAGAGGAGGAATGCCAAAAGGAGACGAGCGTCGGATACTAGGGAGAGAAGGAGGAGCATGCGCATGCGCAGTGGGGGTGTGGACGCCGCAAGGCGGACGGATGGAGGGAGGGAGTGACATAGCCCCGGCCATAAGCTTGTCCGCATCTGAAATGTAGCGGCTGTGGACAGTGAAGCCCACCTTTGAGTTCGCGCACTGCTATAAAGCCGGCTTCTCAATTTCAATGAAGCTCCGCACATATTCAGTAAGTCTAATCACGCATGATACACTGCAAGCAAATTGTAGAAAATATCCAGACTAAGCACTTTAACATCTATTGTTACTCAGAGCATTGCTGACACAAAATTCTATTGAGTAGCGAGCTGTTGCACACCTGCATTTTTTTGTGCGGTGGCGCTTAATGCATGTGAAAAAATGTAACAGCCGTGGCCGAAGCCTTACCGTGTGCCTCGCAGTCACCTTACACGCACACGCTGGTCCTGCTTGGTGGAAATGTAGACTTTGGTGCAGACTTCTCGAGCCGCAAGGAACGCGTTGTAGTCGGGCGAAGCCTAAAGGTCGCGATGTAGAGGGACGGGTCATCCCGCATTCCTAATTATTGAGCAATATACAGTAAACTCACGTTGAAACAAACAAAAAGGGACCATGCAAATATTTCGGTATTATAAAAAAATTCGTCTTAAGTGAAATTTTTTGCATTGTGTGCATACAACACAGCAAAAGGGCTGTTCGTCCAAACCATGAAAGTCGTCTCAACAATATCGTCTTAACGAGGGGGTACTGTATTTCCAATAATTTTTTTAGTTCCTGCCAGTTAAACTTCGAGTTGTTTTTTTTTTTCGGAGGCTCGTCCTCCGAGCAGCAGCAGTGCCAACATCTGACCCCTACAATGATTCACAACAGGCATGCTCACTCATCCTATACAATCGAATACCCGCGCGGGCCGGTACACTGCATGAAAAGGGACTAGGAGGGACGAGACTCTCTTGGGTGCCCGGTAATGCAGGGTATAACGAAACAGCAAACCGACTCACTCGCGATACTTCAATCCGATCCACCTGCAGCCGCATCCAGCCCCAAACAGATCCATCCCACCAAGACCCATCACACTAAAAGATCTACGGCACAGCCCGGAAGCCTATACTAAACCACACACACACCTAACCAAAGCAGAACAGCTGTTATTGAGTAGACAGAAACGGGTCCCCTCCTAACCTTAGCCCGAATGGCCCTTTACCGAGGAAGACCACTCCCATGATGCTCGAAATTCAGAGAGTGGGCTCCAGCGTCACCTCGTAGCAACAGAATAAACCATCCTGATCACGGGAAGGTGAAATCGCCCTCATCGCCTTCAGCAAGCGCCACCCAGAATGCCGTCAACGGAACGTCGAACGCCTGGAACGCCGCCGACAAGCCCCCGACAATGACTGAACCCAGGCCACACAGGACTACGGCGCAGCATAGAATGGCACGACACGCGACCTAGGGGTTTCCGGTACAGAGGGGACCGGTACTGGCAAGAAATTGAAGTCACAAAATGAAGCTTTCATTCGTTCATTAATTGCAGGCGACGATGTGAGTTACGACTAAAAAACTGTACATTTATGTACAACGGGCAAATTATGAGAAAACTATCGCATGTAGCCCGATGACTACTGATGTAGCCACCGCCGTCAAGTCTTCCGTGTTTGCATTCCGCTGTTTAGTCACTATTAAGTCCTTCAACTGGTGCAGATTTTGTCAGTGCTTCACGCACCCAATCGCCCAGCCTCGCATTACCCTGGTGGGTGCAGACTTACAAATTTTTAACGGAGCTTGTATAAAACCGAAATGAGAAATCTTTTGTTTATCTAGTTCTTAATGTCATAGTATAAGAACTTGCATTTTGTCTAAACTGAGATGTTGAACAATGTGTTTTTTTTTAATTACGTGTAAGAAAGTGTTTTGAAAACACCGTAAATATATTCAGACATCGAAAAAGTTAACCGAAAAAACGAATTTGCTTGTTGTCGTTTCTAACACAGAAATAAAAAAAAACAAAGCTTGAAAATTCAGAAATATTAGCAACCCTTTCAGCTAGCTAAAATACAGACGTGAAAATTTATTTTTGTAGTTTGCAAATGACAGCTACGGTATTAACCAAACTATCTCCGTAAGACACTTGGTGTTATGTGGTACTCAACTGTGTACTCAACTGTGTAAAAGGGCGAGTTAGTTTTGTAGTAATTCATTTTGCAGTCGAATGTTTTGCGGCCACCGACATTTGTCGTGTATTGTGCCACCGACATGTCAGCAGTGTATTGAGATCTGTTTAATGTCAGCAGTACTTGAGATCTGGTCGGATTTTTTCGGTTTTTAGGGCACCACTGCTACTAGCAGTCATTGCGTACAGATATGGGGTTTGTAATAAATTTTCAAACAATAAGTTGTTGGGTGGCTCGATAGTTTATTTTCCGCTTTGTATAGCGCACAGCACTGACACGCGATTTTTATTCTTTGAAATTCATTACAAACCCTATATGCGTGCGCAGTGACTACTAGTAACAGCGGTGCCCTAAGAACAGAAAAAAATCCAACTAGTTCCCAAGTACTGTGGGAATTAAACACACTACACGACGAATGTCGGTGGAGGGAAACATAAGACTGTAAAATGAATTACCACAAAGCTAACTCGCCTTTGTACAGAGTTCACTCCAATGCGCTTCGCCGCAGAGAGTCCCTACCGCTATGCATTGGTAGAGAGCACGACTATGGTGTATTCCGCTGCCGGTTTGCTGACTCGCCTGGCTACTTTCTGCCGCTGCTTTACTTAATCTGCGGCGGCCCAGTTACAGCGCATACTATATGTCGAAGCTTCGCACAATAAAATACCTGGCACTTAACGAGAGAGAGAGAAAGAGAGCGAGAGAGAGGGGTAAAGCTTTTATCTGGTCAGGACGCTGTAGGCATGACGAGGAAAGGGGTAAAAAGGATGAGGTAAGTTCAAATGAACGAAGATGGCGTGGGCGTTAGTCTTGTGGGTGCGTTATAGGAAGATGTTCGTAGAGCCGTCGTGCTTTAGTGCTTGAGAAATACCGCTTGAGGGATTCCAACAGTGCGATCACATCAAGAGTGGTAGGGCGAACAAGCCTCGCGAGTTTTAATTGCGACTTAAGTGGACTTGACACTAAAATGTATAGGGAATCTAGCCATAAGCATCTCCGGTCTAATCATGAGAGAAATTATAAAGGCAGAATGAGAGAAACTGCGCTCACACAAAATGCGGTCCAGTCAGTACACCTACCCTCATTCTTTAAGTCGAAAGCATAAAAGGCCAACTGAGTGAAACGGCCTGAGTAGGTTTCTGTACCGGCAAAATTGACACCTACATCCTCGCCTAATACTGATGCGAGCATGCACCACCCCGACGTCGCCATTGTCTGTCACGACTCATGTGGCTATAAACGCGATTATAGGCGCCAACTGGGTATAAGGACAGAAACCTGGAGTTTGCCGCGGCACTGGCGCCTCTTCTTTTGCCGTAGCGGGGGAAAACAGAAGTAGTGGACGGCCAGTAAGCCGTCTCTCCCAGAGTTCGTGCCACTTTTTTTTTTCCTGGGAGAGCGCGGTCTGCGCTCGCCAGTAGTTTGTCTCGCTGCAGTAGGGCTGGGACGTTGGACAGGTGACGCTGTTGGTGCTTCTGATGATGATGATGATGATTACAGGAGCCGTTAAACAGCGCCACCCACAAAAGAATATTTCGAGAAGGGGGGGGGGGGGGCTTGCCCTGCGTGTGAATGTCGAGCACACGTGTTTCTGTGTTGTTAAAAGGTGCAACCGCTCGTTACCGCGATGATGGTAGTCATATGACACGAACACTTTACGAGAGAACGTTCGGAACATAGATTCACGCAGTTGGTTGCCGTTGACCAGGGATGCCGAAAGAATGCGAAGACACACTTGGTAGTGACACTTCTGGTGCCGCAACTCAGAGCGCCACAGGTTCAATATTCTTATAGTATGGCGCAACGCCGGCACACAAGGCGCGAAAAGTTTCAGCATCTCAAGCGGGATGAGCTGGTGATTCATGCAGAAGGTTACCGCACGAGCACGACACGCAGTATTGGCGACCAGGTGGATCAAAGACGCTGAAGTTACTTTAGGGTTGTGACGCATATAGTTTGTAAGAACAGGCCCCATTGTACTAGAAAAAAGACTATTCAACGCCGAAACGACTTCGACAAGATAAAAAGCGCACTGCATGCGCGCTGCTCTCAAAAAGTCCTGTTGCCAGCAAGTTGCATGTAGCCTGCAGCACCAAGCTCAATGTCTGAGCAATGCAGGTTTTCCTGCAAAATTGCTGCCTTCCATAGCTGGAAGCGTGATCAAGGAAGCAAATTCAGGCAGCCAGGCTAAAGCGAATCAACCTGAACGCCAGAAGTCGCGGCCTGTAGTCATGCCGTACGTGCACAACCTATCCCCAACAGCTCAAAAAAGTGGCGGGAAGGTGCGGCACCCAGGTTGTTTTTCGGCGCCAGGCAAGCTTGCACGTATGTGCAAAGCAGTGAACAACGAAGCTGGGAAGGCTGGCTGCACAACTAAGCACACAACACGCTTCGTGGAATGTAAAGTAGGTGTGGTGTACAAGATTCCACTAGATTGTGGAAAATGCTACGTCGGACAGACCGGACGCTGCATTAATGAAAGATTGAGAGAGCATCGCACAGTCGTAAACTCATTGGCGTGGGGACGACATTTGGCAGATCACTGCCGGCGGTGCTCTTGCACGCCTGACTTTCAGGGAACGCGCGTCCTGCGCAGCTTTAGGACGCAACTACAAAGAGAAATCTTCGAGGCGTTCTGTATTATCAAGGAAAACGAGGAATGCGTAAGCACTCCGTCGCTGGCTTTGCACACAAAACAAAAAGCCTATCTACAGCGGCAATCACATTTTCGGTGAAAGCTGCGCCTTACGTATCGTTTTAGATGCGACGCCGAGAGGAGAATCTCTTGCCGGTGGCCCTGTCCTGCGTGCGTCCGTCGTCCGCGTCCGCACAGCTCCGTCTCTCCTCCGCTCGCCTACTCTCCTCTCTCCGATAGCGAACACTCTCTCCCAACATTTGCGGTCACGCTGCGCGCGGCGCCGCGAGGGCTGCGCACTGTGCGCATGTGCAGTACTCTCTCTCTACGCAGTCTCCTCTCCTTCGGGCGCGCTGCGCATAGAAGCGGAGTGCCGCGCTCCGGCCGGTCTCTCAGTCGACGGTCGTCCGCGCTTGCGCTTGCGCTTGCTCTCTTGCCGTACCCGACGATTGCTTGATGCGACGCCAATGAAACCCCCTTCAGCGTCGCATCACACCAGAGTTCCCGCGAGAGGAGGTGGGCGTAATTTTTAGTGTTTCTGCGCATTTGTGTGTATGTATATAGCCTTTCTTGTCAATAAAAGCCCAGTTCATGCTTTGCGCTCCTCCCGTGTGACTGTCTTTTCTTCTGTCCCCGTGTAGTGCGCTTTTTACCATGTCGAAATACGCGATGGAGCCATGCAACACTCGTACGCAGTGTTTTCCCGGCCCCTCAAGCTGCATGGGACTCCAGCGCACTTAAGCGCACTCAAGTTGCATGGGAGATCTCTTGTGCCTCTGGCCGCTCCTGGCAGTTTACGCACCACCGGACGCCCGTTGCCGCCTCCTGCGACCTCTGCGCCACTCTCAGGCTAGGCTACCTGAGGGCAATCTACGTCCCTGACGCGCCCACCGTAATGACCAGAACTGCTAAAGTAATAACATAAAGACGGACATACCATTACGTGTACATATTTTTGTTTTGTACCTACGTCAATATCACTCTCACGTTTAGTAACTTCTCTTTCTTTTAACGCGCTCCTTGCTAGGGAAGCTCTGTAGCCGCGGCAGCTTCATTTAACATCAGCGCCATTATACTCATCATAAACGGCTGCATACCATAATCATCGGTGGTTCCTGGCCAGCGTCATCAGTGCCACGCGAGAGGATGGAATGCGACCGGGCTGCTGCGAGGCCTCCGCCGCTCTTCAAATTTTCGCCCGGGGCTTACACACCCACAATAAATGTAGGAGAACCACAGGATATCCAAGTCCATGTCTTACTTTCCTACAGAAGCATGGCACGCGTCCACACAATCCTTACTTTTCTGTCAGGGAATTTGGTTGAGAGCATGCGGTGCATTGCTGGTGCCACCCAACCGACATGAAGCTCCCCACGCTTCCACGAAGTCTGTTACAAACCACCGTGGCTTCCATCTGCGTGAGAGCCAGCGCCACAGCTACCTCCTCCGCTCCTTTGATCGATGCGGTTATTACGGTGGCACTGACAAATAGTTCTGTCTTTGTGGTGACGACCACTGTCTTTGCTGTTCTACCACGGATTGCGACTGCATCCGTGTAGATCGTTGCCGGGAGGGTGTCGTATTTCTTGTCTAAGGCTTTCGCTCTAGCTTCTCTTCGACCGGAGTGGTGAACCGGATGCATGTCATTGGCAGTAGGTTGGATGAGATATTATGCCAACCCACTGACCGATACAGTGGGTGGAGCCGAAGGCGAAACGGAGTGAGGGAGGGAAAGGTTTAATGAATGCTGAAGAGGTTAGCACCACTAATGGTATGAATTGCGACCTACGACAGCGGTGAAGTTGGTGAAGTGATAAGGGAAAGACAGATCAAAGGGGTAAACAGACCGTATATAAACAAAAAAGATAAAAATAAAAATAAGTGAAAGATTGAGATAGAATAAAAATGCAGGAAAAATCTTCAGATGGCCTTAAGGCTAGATGACCTTATAGCCGCCTGGACGTGCCTTTACCTGCACGAGTCATGGTAGAGCTGCCTGCTCCAACTCGTTCTACAGCTCCTGCGCCTGATGCATTTACTTACTGTGCCCTCTGTTATCTGGGCACGCAGGGGAAAAAAGCTTTGTTGGACCTCGACAACTTCTTATTGGTGTTCCGGTTCTGTCCCCAGCCACTACCAAAAAGGTGTTTAGTGGTTGTCCTGAAGCGTGACTGGTCTGTACGAGAATTTCGTCTTACAGGCCACTGGAAATGTCTAGCTGTGTAAGCAAAGTGATTGAGCGTATTCTGCTCGCTCATCTGGAATGGCTTCTGGAAAAGCATGGCTTGGACCCAGACGCCACGAAAGTTTTCGCAGAGGACGTTCATCAAAAGGCAGCCTTATTGACCTTGTCACTACCGTCGAGAATGCGAAACACCGCCGTGGCCTGAAAGATCCCGCGTTCCTAGACATTAAGAAAGCATTTGATAATGTATCTCCCGATGTCCTTCTCGATGGTCCCAAGTCCATGGCTATCGGCAGACGGCTGCATCAGTGATAGCGACCTGTCTCTGCGGACAGTTGGTTTTATATCCACAACTGATGGTGAGACATCCGATCACGCCGTAACTCGCGGCGTCCGACAAGGAGGAGTCCTCAGCTTTACGCTATTTTCTCTCGCCCTCAGAGGTATAACTAAAGTTCTTTCTCGCTCTCAGGGGTATAACTAAAGTTCAACTAAAAAAATCCCGCCATCTCCACGAAGTGAATGATGATGAGAGGGCCGAAGCTAAAATGCTTATCGGTAAAACCGTGAAACATTTGCCCACACATAATATAAAGACTCGACACGTCAAGCTTTCCACCGCTCCGTTGACAAGCCCGTCGATGACGTCGACGTTTGTGGTGAATTATGTAGGGCTTGTTTGGGACAATTAAAATCTCCATGGGTAAGTTGGCGAATTCGGTGTGTGACATTGTAGCCACTTTGGCCGTCGCTTCTGCAGAGCGTCTTGTGTCGCGTACCCCGGTACGTGTGTTCAGCTCGCAGGCGACGAGCGACAACCTCTTCTTCTTCCTCTCGCTCCTTGTTGGGTAGCAACGAACACGTTGACGTTTTGACCTCTTCGGCCAATCTTTGGTAGGACAATCCTTAGGGGGATCCTGCCACACTCATCATTCCGCTATGTATGGCAGCATAGAGGGCCGGTACAGGGCCCGAGCAAGAGTCTTGAGCTCACAGGCAACGAACAACAACCCCTTCTTCCTCCTCGCCTCCTTCTTGGGTAGCAACGGACGCGTTGAACGTTATGACCACTTCAGCCAATTATTGTTTGGCCAATCCCTAGGGGGATCCTGCCGCAATCATCATCAATGTGGCGTGTACAATGTGCCGTGTACGGCCGGGACAGGGCCCGAGCAAGACAAGCTTCGGCCCTAAAACAGACTGAATATCGGCCTGTGCGTATGGTATATGCATTTGGACACCTGAGGTAATGGGACTTCACGAACACGTGCGACTTCAGAAAGCAGTAATCTGCCACTTTCACGTGCCTACATGGTCAAAGACTTGAAATGTCAACTGCAAGAGTGCCACTTTGACATTTCCTTAAAACCCACCATATCTTCACGGAAAAAGGTGGAAGCTAGGGGCGGTTATTCCGTGTGTCATTCACCACAAACTTCCAGCGATCCTCAGTAGGCGTGCTTCAAAGTGCAAAGGTACAACCCTACGGATCTTTTTGGGGTTGCGTCGGTACACATCGACATATAAAAAATAGCAGTTCAGGTCTACGAGAGCCACGAACCTATTCGTCTGCACCTCAACGTGTGACAACACATCAATGTCTTGTCAAGACATTGTGACAAGAGAGCAATGTCCCTACACTGCCCTGATGGGCGCAGATATTCCCATTTACAACTCGGTGTGGACGAAACCGAAATTCAACATAGCGAGACATGTGCAAGAGCTGCATCTCGTGTATAACAGATATGTTAATTGAATTCGTATGATTATGGCGTGCATCCCAGATAAAGATTGGACCTAAAACCGCGGACGCTTTTGCAATCATCCTCGTCGTTCCTTTTACCAACCGAGTAATAGCGCTTACACAAACCTTCAAGGTAAACAAAAAGAAACTTGTAGATTTGTATTTGTCACTGAATTCTAGAACACAAAATCAGCGTCAATATTTAAAAAAAACTTACTAAAACCCGTTTATGTTTTGCTGACGCACGTCACTGTTATATGTTATATAAAGTTTTCAAAATAAACATAGCATTTTTGTGCACTTTCCGTCATACAAAGATATGTGCTTGAGTAGTTTCGGTAGTTCGTTTATGCTTGCCATGCGCTCGGCATGCACATGCACATAATCATTCCCTCTTGCTGAAGTGCCACCCCGACAGAAACCAAATCAAGTACCCTTGATGTTCACCCAGCCAAATCTGTAGCTTCCAGAAACCTGCTTTCAGAGAAACCACAGAACACCTGGTGAGATCAGTATGTCTTAATTTTTACCCAATAGGCCAAGTGGTTACTCTTTGCATAGGAACCGCATTCCGGAAAATTTTGTCCCGTTGCTGCTTAACATGGTTTGCTTCAGGATCCGCCTCAACTGAGGCTCGAACATTTAGAAACTGAGGCTTTCGAATTCTTCTCCGTACTTCGCCGCTGCACGCTCCTGTTTCATGTATTGGAAAATGGACGTAGATGGTGGGTTCCGCTGCGGGTTTGTTGGTTTGCATCGGTCATTTCTGCTGCTGCCATATTAATGTGCTGAAGCGGAATAACAGCGCATGCGATATATAGAAGGCTTTGTTCCCATAAAAGGTCTTGCGCTTAAAGAGGACGAGAGAGAGAGAGAGAGAGATGAGAGAGTAGAGAGAGAGAGAGAGAGAGAGAGAGAGAGAGAGATTGAGAGAGAGAGAGAGAGAACGAGAGTGAGAGAGAGAGATAGAGGAGAGAGGAGAGAGAGGACGAGTGAAGCGAGCGAGAGAGAGAAAGAGAGAAGCCGCATTTGTAAGGGCGGCTGTGGCTGCCTGGGAACGGTGGGTAAACGAATCTGGTAAGTTGAAGTTCGGAAAAAGTAAAGTAGGCCTTTGTTTTGGGGGCATTACGGGAAGAGGGGACAAAATCCGTCTGTTTTTGTCAAATCCGACTAAGAGAGAAGACCCCTTGATAGTCCGAATAGTGGATTAGGTGAAGT
>CM023448.1:34431734-34531734 GCA_013339765.2 Haemaphysalis longicornis | reverse complement strand
GTTGGTTTGTTCCCGCGTTTCTTTACGTTCCGTAACCTAGATGGCGCCACCATACCGTGGCAAGCGTTTGGTTTGTTTTTGCCCAGATTTAAACCTGGCTTGTTTTTGTTCTGGGAGAAAATATTCGTTCCCTGAAACAGTGCTCGCTCGACAAATGGGGTCACGTAAGACACCGTTGCTTGCGTCAATCGGCCGGTGTCGTCTGAGACAACCCCAAGCCCCGTAGTGCTGTGCAGCTAAACCAAGCATGCTGTGCGCAGTACGAACAGCAGAACGCATCAGTACTTCTATGTTTACTTGTGCTTTCGTAACTTCCACTGTTTGTCCCATCATTCTTATTGCTTTGTAAAGAATGTGCCCTAAATTTAAGCGCAAATCGCTCGTTCGTCTAGTTTGTAAGCTCTACCTAATTTGCGTCTGCTTCTGCCAGCCTCCGCCAATCGCAGAGCTTAGCTCATGTGACATCATAGGTTATGTTGCGGGAAATGAGCTGGTGGGTCGCATGACCATTCCCGTTTTTCCTAATTATGTAGCTTATTTGAGCGAAGTTTACGTTAAAAGTGGTGTCAGTATGATTCTAACGAGACAATCTTTTGAATGAACCAAACTTGTGTTTTCTCTTCATGGCTCCTTTAAGCCTGACAAAGTAGCGTTTGTCGTCGTCATAGCAACAGGCTCGCGGGATGGCGAATGCAGACGACGGGAGCATTGTTTGGGGTGGTACATCACTGCGGTCTTTGCGCGCTACGTCTCAGCAGCGATAAATTTCACTTCACTTCACAACGAAGAAACACACAGTGAGCAAAGAACGAACTGTGGCTCTCGCCAACGCTGAGCGAAGGAGATTTTCCCGGCAGGTCGCCGGCGGCGGCAGCGGCTCGCTTCGCCGATCTCGACGTGACGTAAGCGCCGCTGCGGCCGGGGTATGAGTTAAGGCCGCCTCCGACGGCGGAGTTTTCAAACTGGCCTAATCTAAAAACGTTTCTCGTAGCGACTGCGCTGGTTTGCAAGCGTAGCGAGGCAGCCACATACCAAGCGCATTAAAAATTTGTGTGTTCTATTCGCTCAAATTTGGCCGCCGCAGTTGTAAACAAGTAAGCAACATTGTCCATGGGCTCAAGAAAAATGACGTCACTTCCTTCACACGTTTTGCAATGCATTGGGATGCTAGGGGCATAGAGAAACTCTATGGCTAGGGGCCTCTCCTGAGTATTCTTTCCTCCATGACAGCGACTTTTGCGGCAGTGCCGCCCCGCTGCGGTGACATACGGTAACCCGGTGCCGTTTTTTTCCTCGAGCACATGTTGGGAGGACTCGGCTCGGCGCCCCCTCCCAAGTGGCGCCCGGGGCACTTGTACCCCCTTGCCCCCCCCCCCCCCTAGTTACGCCACTGAAGAGCCAAGCTGGGAGCCTTTGCTACTGGAGTCCTGGAAATAGGACTTCACCCATAACTCTTTCCACACACCCTTCTCCCTATTTTCAAATAAAGTTTACTCTCTCTCTCTCTCTCTCTCTCTCTCTCTCTCTCTCGTTGGCCGCTAAGTTCGGTGGCCCACCAGGTTCGGTGGGAAACATTGTGCACGGCTGACCAATAAACACCGACGAGCACGGCCGCTCTCGGTCAGTCACAATAACAACAATAACAATACTTTATTTCAACCCAGGAGGACTGGGGTGTGCTGGAAAGGCCAAAGGCCCATACCGAAAGGCCCAGCACACCGTCACCACCAGCACGCTGCGAGTCGTCACTCGGCTGGAGGGTACCCCGACCCTCCGGTATGCCCAGGCTGGCTCCAGAGGGAACGGCTGTGTATGCTTTCGGCTGTCTGCTTTACCTCTGCGAACGTCGACACCACGCCAAGAACTGCGACACAACCTACACCGTCGGGATCGCCAACGGAAGCGCTCTCTCTGGTGAAGTGAGACACGGTCAGTACTTCGTGCCCTACAGAGTGAACCTCGTTCAAACTGTGCCGTTTGCATAAGCCTAACGCCGGGAGCTCTTCGGAGCGCCGGCATGGCGGAGCACGGTGCACGTGCATCACCGCCAGCTCAACCTGCGGCTGCCGGCGTCATCGACCCCGGCGCTCGTGCTTCCCCGCCAACTCAGTTGGTGACGGTCGGCGCTCCAGCGTCTGATGCAACGACCAGCGCTCCGGAGTCCGGAATCGCTTATCGCGCCCGTTTCTTGCTACGCGATAGAACCAGGCGAGAAGACCCGCAGGACACTGGATGATTACTCAGGCCGAGATGCTTTGCGCGGCCCTCGCGCGCGCTCTCGAGAGCGCCGCAGAAAACGACCAACGACCGAGACACCCTGCTTGATCACCAACGGGAAGAACGCCGCAAAAGCCGAGCAACGCACCATCGCGCGCGCAGAAGTGCAGGACACTTCATGGAAATAGAAGACACCGACACCGACTCCTCTTTCGCTTCGAGATCACCGCATCACTCCAGGAGCCCCATTGACCGCACCCGGGTCTCGGACTACCAGGCTGAATGGTCGGCAAGAGACCCGTCAGCGCAGGATAATGACGAACGGTTCGGCCTGTGGACTATCCAGGGACAAAAGCGTCGCCCACGATTCACGAAGAAGGCGGAGCCTGGAGCGCCGACGGAAGAAATTCCTCGCTCTAAGCTTCCAAGCTACCTAATCACCCTTCGACCAACAACGCGTGTTGCGCTGGCGAGCGTTTCACAGCGTCTGCTTCACACTACGGTTATGGCAGCTGCTCCACCGTCAGAGCTTCAGCATCACGTAGCCATCCGCACGAACAGCGCATCGAATACAGTGACAATCGAGACTTACGACGCCCAGCACGCCAAAGGCCTCTTGCGACTCACGTCCATCCGAATATCGCCGAACCAAACGATTCCGATTACTGCACACCAAACCCCTGGAAAGGGCATGTGTCGTGGTGTCATCTACCGAGTCGACCCGTCGGAGACGGCGGAGTCCCTAAGAAGAGCCCTGTACTCGGAGAGCCACCACCATTGCCGCACGGCTTATGGGGAAGCGAGGAGCCTGCCTCGTGACGTTCGAGGGAACCAGACCGCCACGGACGATCAGGTACTGGAGTGTACTCACGAAGGTTTCCACGTACGAGGCGCGCAGTCTGGTTTGCCACAATTGTCAAGGCCTTGGACACAAGAAAGACATTTGCCCGCACCCTAGCACCTGTGTCAAATGCGGAAGGCAGCACTCTGCTGATGTCCAGTGCATGGATCAGACACCCTACTGCCGAAACTGCAAGCAGTCTGGACACCTAGCTACTGACGCCGAGTGCCCCTCGCGTGGCCGATTTGAAGAACGAAGCAAGGAGCGGGCAAAAGATCGCCGCTCGCGTAGTCGCAATCGACGTAGAAGCAGGCGTCGCTCGTCCAGTTGGAACCACGGCAACCGCTTCATGCCACTCTCCGAAACCAGTCCCAGCCGCAGCAGGAGCCGTAGTGTTGGTGCCCCCGCTGCTTCACAATTGGACAGGGCCACCGCTTCTCCCGGATCGCAAATCGCTAAAGAGTCAACCAATAAAAAGGTCACGTATGCTACTGCCACCGCGTCAATCATGCCTCCTATCCAACGATCGCCACAACCGCCCTCCACGCAAGATTCACCCGCTTTGACTCCTGCAACAGACGACGAACTAGGAGCTATGATCGCGGCTCTCCGAGAAGAGGAGCGAGACTTGCTTAAGCAAGTACAAGAAATTCGGCGTGAGATGGAACGGTCACTGGCAGAAGTCAACGCCCGCATTGCTGAGAAGGCTGCGCGGCGCAAGGAGCTCCAGGCACGCCTACGGAGCAGTCGCGCGGAGCACGCCGCGACACCCATGGTGATCTCGCCACCCAGCGTGGTGCAAGCTTCGCTGCAAGGCCAGGTCACAACAGACCATATCGTCGAGACGTGTGTGCGAACCATCCTGGACAAACTGGTAATTGCGGGAATCCTCCCCTTGCAAGCCTGCTCCCTTGCTACACCTTCGGCAGCCGTAGTGCGCCCTAAAGCCACCCATCATGACACACAATAATGGCTTCAACTTCACGGGTTACCATCCGTGGACGACCGTACTACAGTGGAACTGCCGGTCTTTTAGGAGGAGAAAAGCGGACTTCATCGACAGATTTCAGTTAATTCAGGAAAGAAACACTCCAGCTATTATTGCACTTCAGGAGGTTAACGGACCACTCGTGAGGATCCCGTCATACGAAGGATATGCACCCCGCGACGATGCCACACAACCTGTCAAAGCGGCACTGTTCATCCACAGGGGGTTTACGCACGTAGAACTCGACACTCAACCGTGGTGCAACGCTTTCACCGAAGTAGCGGGGTGTCGAGTCGAAATATCACCACACCGAACAATTTTGGTGTTTTCTGTTTATATATGTCCAGAAGGCGCGCGTAAGAAATCGCAATTATCGCACATAGACCTCAGCTTCGTCCAGCACTTTCAGAAGCTGTACCCGAAGGACGTTACAGTTATGTGCGGTGATTTTAACGCTCAGCATGTTGCTTGGGGTTACGAGAAGACCAACGCCCGGGGCAAGCACATCATGGCAGACGCGACGGCATACGGCCTGACGTTGCTAAACGCACCACTGACGCACACTCGATTAGGCCAAACACAAAAGCAAGCTGACACAACGCCGGATCTCTCGTGGGTGTCGCATCCGAAGCTGGCCCGGTGGGAAACCTACGAGGATACGTTAGGGAGTGACCACCTGCCCATTCTAATCCATCTCCGCACTGGCGGACAACGCCCACAACGAACTAGCGTTGGGTCTTACGCGAAGACGGCGTACATTACGCACTGGGACAAGTATCGGTGCATTTTAATGGAAGAGCCACCAGCCGCCGGAATTCAAAATCTCACAGACCAGCTGTGCATAGCGAAAGAACAATCTACCAAGAAATTGCGCGTCCCTCCAGATCACCCGGAGCCAGACAGACACTTGGTGACGCTGTGGAACCGCCGGTTGCGAATTTTCGGTCAATACAAAAAGTCTGGTCGTGCGCCACATCTCAAGCGACGCCTTCTCGAGGTTCAGAAGAAAATCGAGAGTCACACTAACGCATTAGCCACCGAGCGTTGGATGGATGTGTGCGAGACCATAAATGGGCACACGCACACTTCGAAAGTCTGGGCTTTACTCCGATCTCTTCTTGGACAGCGCAAAACAAACAACAGTGCCGCACGAGTCGCACGTCGCGGAGGTGTGAGCGTAAACGAGCTGGCCGAAGAAGCTGCCGCCGCCTTTTTCCCTCAGACGTCTCACCCTTCTGCAACTACCTACAATCGGGACGATACATCTGCCGACGAGGAAGCTTACAACGTCCCCTTCACAATGACAGAATTACACCATGCCCTCGAACGAGCGAACACTCGCAGCATGCCAGGGGCCGACAAAGTATGCGCTGCCCACCTGCGAAACCTACCGGATAGCCACAAGCAAGCCCTTCTTGATGAACTAAACCACATCTGGGACAGTGGCGAGATACCTGAGACCTGGAAGTTCTCAATCGTAAAACCCATCCCGAAGCCAGGCAAGCCACCTTTTTCTCTGTCCAACCTTCGACCAATCTCCTTAACATCGTGCGTGTGCAAAATTATGGAGAGCATGGTAAATACACGATTAATCTGGTATCTGGAGGAGCGCCAGCTGTTGCCACCAACGCAGTATGGATTTCGATCTGGACTGTCTACTCAAGACGTGCTACTTCGCCTTCGAGAAGACGTGCTTGACAAGTACTCTAACCAGCCTCGTGCCGTGGTCGCCGTTGACATCAGGAAGGCTTTCGATTCGGTTCCGCATCACACCGTGCTGACCAAGACCCGAGAGCTCCGCATACGCGGGAGGCTTTATAACTTCATCGCAGCCTTCTTGCAAGACCGCACCTATCAGGTCCACATAGGCCAGGCGACTAGTGCTATTTATCACAACAATCGTCGGAGTGCCTCAAGGCTCAGTTATTGCGCCTACCCTGTTCAACATTGCCATGCACGGCCTCCCGTGCAAGCTGGAAGCGGTAGCTGGGCTTAAATACGCCATTTATGCCGACGACGTCACCGTGTGGACGCACCAGGGTTCTGTCGGTGCACAAGAGGCCACGCTCCAACAGGCTCTGGACATCATACATGATCACATGTGCGATGTCGGCCTCACTATTGCACCAGATAAGACCGAATTCGTGGTCATTCACGGGGGCAGGCGTACAGCGGTGAAACAGGCGGAGAAGGAGGCATACAGATTGCGCATTGGAAGCCAAGAGATTTCAAGAAAACAGTCGATCAGAATTCTGGGCATGCACCTGGACGATAACTGTACCGCCTCTACCTGGTTCCAAAGGACATTAAAGACGTGCAAGCAAATTCTTCACGTTCTCAGACGTATTTCAAACCGTACGAGAGGTGTCAAGGAAAGGGAGATGCGGCAGATTGTGCAAGCATTGCTAGTCTCGCGTATTGTCTACGCACTTCCTTACCACCCGGTGAATCGCACCCAGAAGCTTGCACTCGAAAGGCTGCTCAACGAAGCACGACGCATTGTCACGGGGCTTCCCCGCTACACCCGCCTCGTAGCGCTGAAGAGCTGCAGCCTTATTAACGACTTGTCCGAGATTACAGACACGCACCGGCACACGCAAGAAGTCCGGCTTCGTTCGACAGAGGCTGGCCGTGACACCCTTCGCCGTTTGGGCTATAACACTAGTGGCCTACCATTACTCCCGCGACGCACACCTCCGTGGGAGTACATTACCATAACAGATTGCAAGCCACTACCCGTCCACATGGGACCTCAGCACGGCGGTCGAAGAGCAGCCCATGCGAAACGTCACGCCCGCTCCACACAGGCGGCATTTAGGCACGAGCGTGTCATCTACACGGACGTGGCCATGCCCACTACGGTAGACTCGCACATTGTGTACGCCACGGCCTGGTTCAACGAAACTACTGGACTTCAAGGCCGCCGTCACCACGTCGGTGTCACTCCGGCCCACAGCACACAAGCTGAACTGCAAGCTATCTGTGACTATCTCGACGCAGCTCTCCAGGAAGACCTAACAAGCTCCCCTTACATCACCATGTGTACACAGACTCACAGGCAGCGTATCGAGCCTGTGCCAATGTGCAGTTCACCAGCCCCGTCACCGAAGTCATTCGCCGCAACGTTATGAAACTCCGGGCATCGGGTAACGGCTTCACACTTCACTGGGTTCCAGCACACTGCGGCATCCCTGGAAATGAGAAAGTGCACCGACTAGCACGCGCACATTTACTCTCCGTGCTAGCTCGGAGCCCCTCCCCACTCGTGGCTACGAGGTCCTTGCCCGTCCCTCAAGAAGAAGTCTATCCCACGGCTGAACGGCAGCTTAGTCAAACGCGCCGGACAGCTTACCTCGTAGCCATGGCCAACCCCCTCCAGATCCCTGCAGTTCCTTCCCGGGAGTTCTCCCGGCGGGAAACTGTGATCATCCGACGGATTCAGACGGGAACACTGCTTACACCGTTTTTGCTCCACCGTTTTCATCGCCGTGGGGCCGCTCCCAGTGTCCCGAGCACCTGCAGCACTTGCCATACCAGGGCAGACCTACAACATCTAGTGTGGGACTGCCCCCGCTACAGTATTCCTCGGTACCGTGCCCTCACCAACGTGCGACTTGGACCCTGGCCCACGTCTCTCAAGTCCTGGTCCTGTCTGCCACCAAAAGCTCCTGCTGGGTACGCTACTAGCTTATGGCGCGCCCTGCTGCTTTTTCTGTTGGACCCCGCAGCACCAGTCGTTGGCGACCGGCTTTGTGGCGACGCGCAGGACAGTACGGTGGCTATGACTCCAGGCGACCATAGTGTTGCGTCCAGGCCGCTGACGCAGTGAATGGCGGCATTATCCTTTCCCACTTTCCCCTTCCCTACCAATCCCCTAACGACCCATCTATCCATAGCAGCGCGCAAGCGCAAGAAAATGGAATAAACGTGTCTTCAATCAATCAATCAATCCCCGACCCTCCCATGTTCACGAATGCGGGCCAAATCGTGACACGGAGGAGATAAGTCAGCTTCAACAATGAACTTACCGAAACACAATTCAACCAAGAACAACTCGACGTGTGGCCCCGCAGATCCAACATGTTGGCTGAACATAGCAAATTTATCGCTGCAACTAACAAACTACTGAGCCACTTGCTAACACAGATTAGCCAACAGCTATGCGGGCAGCTTGACAATGCTAAGCTTGGGGTATGGCAGCTGACAGCAGAGTGTTTCGAAACGGACAGCGCAAGCCGCGCTGGTCGGGAAGCAGGAGAAGCGGCCGAAGAACGGAAGACGTGCGAACAATTTTAAATGCAGAGCATTTCTTTAACTCACGATGTCACCCGGCGTTGGCGTGCCTCGGCAGTCCGCAACAGCCGTTCCAGGTGCGCCCTCTCTCCCACTCCTCCTCTCCCGCACCACGCTACCCTCCTCGCTCTCCACAACAGGTCCGCACCCCTCCCCCTGCACTACATAAAAAATAATACTTACCGGCGCCTGGTTTCCATCTCACGACCCTGCGGGCGGAACGCAAGGTACATGGTGCTCTACCCACTGCGCCACAAAGCCGACACAGAATGGAAGGCTACGAACGCGCCTTATATCCTCGACTCATTCAAACTACGTCAAGAAGCTGCTGATACAACGCATTCACTACCTGTGGGCGGAACGCGAGGTACATGGTGCTCTTCCCACTGCGCCACAAAACCGACACAGAATGAAAGGCTACGAACGCGCCTTATATCTAGGGTTGCCACCTTTCCCCGAAAAAAAAAAACCGGCCCTTCGGGAGGAGGGGGCGTGGTGTATACAATGTTTATTTGTGTTGAAAAATGACGCCATGTTTTAGACATGCAGTGCCATTTATTGTAGCGTTTTCTTAGAGAGAAAGCAACGTAACGTTTGTACTGAAAGCGATTGAGAGCTTGGTTATTGCTCTGTGTGTGCTTCGCTGAAAAGTAACCGCAATTGCTGACCGCGGCGGCCGCATTTCGTTGTTTTGTTCCTCCCTTAGACCCCCTCCATCTCAGGCAGCGCGCTCTCCCGCGTATTTTCTTAGCTCGCGTGTCTTTGCGCAGCTTGTCGACACATATTTATCGTCTTAGTTGTTCAATTGACGCTTATAAAACGCCAAAACGAACATAATCACGGCACGAAGGCAAAAAAAAAACGGCCAATGACGGCCGGTTTTAAGTATGGACTGGCAACCGGCCCGCTGTTTAAAAAACCGGTCGGGCCGGACCAAAACCGGGCAGGTGGCAACCCTACTTATATCCTTGACTCATTCAAACTACGTCAAGAAGCTGCTGATACAACGCATTCACTACCACCAACTCCCCAAACACTAAACGTTAACACAATACACCCACCCCCTATGCGACGCATTTACTCGAGTCCCCCTCGCGGGAGATGGGCCCTTTTTATTTTTTGTTGGCACGCGGCGTGCGAACTAAAACTAAAAATTGTTCCCACGTGACGTGCGACTAGGCGCACCTATGAATCCCACCAACGTTTTTAGTTGGGAAAGAGCGCGCACTTCGCCACGGCGGCGGAGCGGCCCCATCCTGTAGCCCGCGCAGCGGCGGCGCTGCGGTCGCGTTGAGGTCGCTCCTCCTGAAGTCGTCTGCTACTACCCGTGTTGAACGGCGCAAGCGAGTTAGCTTTGTTTCAGTGTAAGCCCTTGAAGTAGATTGAAAAGAGGTAGTTGGATAATACCCGGTGCAGTAAAAACAATAGCCATCATAGTACTCCCGAAAAATTGGAATTATTGATTGCATGTAGACGGGCTCGTAAGTACTAGCGTCACTAAATAGGCTACGCTCTATTTATTTAGTGACGCCTTTATTTAGTGACGTCTTTATTAGCCTTTATTTAGTGACGCTAGTCAGTACTCATTTAATCGGACAGATTTCGAGACGATCGAGGTGCCTGCTCAGCGTAAACCTATGTTTCAGCCAGGTCACAAATTAAATCGTTGAATGTAGTTACAAAACACCTCACTAGTACATAAAAAAACCGCCATCTCCACGAAGTGAATGATGATGAGAGGGGCGAAGCAAAAATGCTTAACGGTAAAACCGTGAAACATCACACGTCAAGCTTTCTACCGCTCCATTGACAAGACGCGTCGACGACGTCGATGTTTGTGGTGGTTACGTAGGGGTCGTTTTGGACGATGAGAATCTCCATGGGTAAGTTGGCGAATTCGGTGTGTCACATTTTAGCCACCTTGGCCGTCGCCTTCTGCAGAGCGTCTTGTGTCGTGTACCCCCGGTAGGTGTCTTGAGCTCGCAGGCGACGAACGACAACCTCTTCCTCTTCCTCTTCTCCTTGTTGGGTAGCAATGAACGCGTTGAACGTTTTGTCCTCTTCGGCCAATCTTTGGCTGGCCAATCCCTAGGGGGATCCTGCCACAATCATCATTATAGTGCCGTGCCGTATACAGCAGCAACGAGGGACGGGACAGGGCCCGAGAAACAGGAGCTTCGCCCCTAAAATGCTACGTGTATTATGAAGTAAGGCCGTTGGGCTTTTCGATTTGTGGCCGCCCCTCTTAATGCGATCCTGCGCCTAAACGGTGCATTGTTTTCAGGTGAGTAACACTACTCCGCATTTACTCGAAGAATGCCTCACATACGCAATTTGCTTGGCTATGAAATAAAAATGTTCTGATCTTAGCTGCCAAAGAGGCTCGTAATGGTGGATGAGGAATAAACAAGCGTCCAACTAAACAAGTCATTTGGCACTGTTTTCTGTGGATTGCGAAACCAAATTAGCCGACTTTGTACAGGAATAATTGTTATTAGGTTCGCCTCAGACGAATAGCCTACATAGCACGATCCTGAAGAGCTAGTGAATAATCCTAGTTGTCCGACACCAGCGTGGTGTCATCAGCATATTGACACATTGTCGTAGTTTTAGATAACAATAGCAAGATCATTAACAAACAAATTAAAAAGAAGAGGTGACAAAATATATCCTTGTGGGGCACCACTCTTAAGACTGATACGACTACTCAGCACTGATCTCTAGTGCATGAGAACGATCCCGAAGATAATTTTGAAACAGAGACAAATGGTACGCGGATAACGGTATAATTTTTCGCAGATAACGGTATAATTTTTCACTGTACTGCTGACGGCGGTCCCCCAGGAAAGACACAGAGCTAGCCGCTTTCTGCTGACCATCAATGAGATTGGCATTCCCGCAAGGCATTTTTTGCGCACGCAAAACAAAAATACACGGTACACTAAGGACACATCACCACGCAATTGTAGAAGTTTGAAATTGTTTTTTGACATGCTACGTCGTCACTTTGCACTGTTGTAGTTGTAGTCATAGACATATGCATCGAGCGACGCGTTTACGAGCGCTGGGCATTTTCTCGCTCCTCGAGGTTTTCGCTTTTTTTTTTCTTTTTGCAAAAGCCACGGAGCGTGCCGGGGACGCTCATCGCTCCGCGAGGCACGCGCTCACGAGAGTTCTACATTTTCTTGATATTGTAACGAGGAGAAGAAGGGCGCAGTAGGGTGTTACGAATCGGCCAACGCCGCCGCATTTTCCCGCATCAGCCACCACGTGGGAATCGACCACGTGCGCCCGCGTGTCGGTGAATCGTACTTTCGTGTCTCGCCATGCCGGGTCAGTCACCTCGCTTTGCAACGCGCCTCCGGCGGCTGCCAGCGGCACGCCCAGGCATTCTTCCCGGACGGTGAGCGCGGCGGTGAGTCACGCCTCGACATACCCGGCTCAGACGTTTCGCTATCGGCGCGATCAACATTCGATAGCGCGACCCCGGCACCTTTCAAGGACACTCTCTCCCCTCTCTCGGACGCCACGTGGGGAGAAGCCATGAATGACTCACGAACTATGGAAAGAGCGTGTGTGTGTCTGTGATGTTCGTGGCGTGTTACTCTTGGGGGCGTTTGACCTATTGTTGCTTTTGGGTATAAATACGAGCAGCACAAACGCTGATATTCATTCCTGTCGGAGCAGCGAATCCATGCGGTGGCTCTGCTCGTGTCCTGTATTGTAAACCTCGCCCGCCAGGGCATTGTATGTTTTTTTGGCTTCGGCTCACCTCTCGCTATGAAGTAAACAGTTACGTTACCCTACTGCTCTGGACTTCTTCACGGCTGCAACACCGGCTGGCCGCATACACGCTACCCATCGTATGTTGGAGGCCACGGAGAACGGATCGGGTGCCCCCGCCCGGTCGCAACAAGGGTATGCGCCGCTGTGGGCCCGATGAAGAACGACGAAGAAGAGCTGTGTGTGGGGCGTGCAGCCTGAGCGAACACTCGCAACAGCTGCCTTGTAAATAATGTAAATAGGTCATCTCGTACTGTAAATAGACCGCGTCGTCGTCCTCCATGGTTCGCCTCATTCCTTCTGCTGCCACGTAACAATATTGTTAAAGCGCTACGCGCAACACATTACGTCCAGCTACAGCAGCTCCGCTGTTAAAAAAAATTCCCCCGCATTTCCCTGAAGGGGAGTATGAGGAAGTGCGAAGCACGGGGTGATGCTATGAGGGGGAGTTTGTTGAAGTTTGGTGGCATTTTGCCCGTTAGTTACATTAACACCCCCTCGTGATCACGTTCGGCTTAACACGCCTCGTTTGTCCCTCTGCGGAAATCTTGGTGAATTAACGTGTATGTTCGAGAGGAGGAGCGCACCGCACCGCAGCGCACCGCAGCTGCGAAGCGCCGACCGGAGTGAAGGGAGAGGAGGCGCAGTCACGTGAGAGAATGCAGAACTAGCGGGTTTGTAGTATCACGTGTACACCACGCAGTTATCAAGCCGCTATAACGCCGCTGAGTCGCCAACGCACGCCGCTGACGACGTAGTTTGAATGCGTTAAAGATATAAGGCGCCTTACTAACATTGATATCAACGTCGCGTCCGTGGCTTGGAGTCCACTTCCGGCCACCGTAGTGAGCGGACGTGAGATGACGGGCTCTTTTAGAGCGGTTTCAGCGGGCCAGCCGGCCCGCGGTAACAGGTTTATTGAGCATGACAACGAGTATCAGGTTTTGCTGCCCACGCTGCCCACAGGACGAAGTGTGTTGAACACCGTGTTTTTGCATGGCGATCTGCGTGCCCGCCCGTATCGCGTCGAAGATTTTCGCGATACGCTGGCGCAACTGGGACTGCTTTCCGAAGTAGTCGCCCTTGGGGCTTATCAAATGAGCCACTTATGGGCGGTTACTTTCAAGAACCCGGACGGAATGAAGAAGATTTTGGAAAACCCGGAAGTCAAGGCGAAGGGGCACCGGTGCATTGTCGTCGACCCGTCAAACCAAAAGGTACGACTTAAGCTGCACTGGTTACTTTACAACGCAGCTGTCGAAGATGTCCGCGTCGCCCTCGCTCCCTACGGGAAAGTGGGGGAAGTGTGCAAAGAGAAGTGGCGAGTCACTGGAGTTCAGGAGAAAAGCTCGACAACCAGGACGGTCAACATAACGCTCAAGGCTGGGCTGAAGGTGGATGACTTGCCTCACCAGTTGAGAGTAGCTGGAGAGCTAGCCCTATTAGTAGTCCCGGGACGCGCACCACAGTGCCTGCGCTGTGGCTCGACCGGGCATGTCCGGCGCGAATGCAAAGTTCCGCGGTGTACGTCCTGCCGCCGCTTTGGTCACGAGGCCAGCGATTGCGTGCGTACGTACGCCAAGGTCACGGGACCAGCGTCTCAAGGAGAGATAGCGTCCGAGTTCATTATGGATGAAGCTGACGCCGAGGACGCGGCCAGGGGCACGGAGAACGCCATGGAGGAAGAGACGCGTCCTCCGGTGCTGCCGGAGCCAACAGAGAATCTCCAACGGCAAGAGGACCAAGGGCCACCAGAAAATAAGGAGGAACGTCCAGGCGTAGCTGGTGTTTCGGACCCGGGGCAAGGCCACGGGGGAGACGTCAGCTCAACCCCTGTCACCAAGTTTGAGGATGACACAGACGCCATGGATGCGAAATCAGCGGGCGTGAGCAAGCGTCTGCGTGACAGCGACGGCAACGGAACGCCGGGGCTGGGAGAACCGCCTGCAAAGGCGGCCGCTCAGCGACGGCAGACGACAAAGCTCAAGTCCAGCGTTGAGACTGAGCGGCACAAAGGAACCGTTCAGCTGACTTGAGTGTCCCTAAAGTGTGTGTGGTGGTGGCGCGATGGCGGGGCAACGCGCGTTTGGTGTACCTGCTAAAGCATGAAGGCTGTACCAAGCTACCGCCCGGGAGCTACTACACCGCATTCTGGAGAGCGCAATGCAGCGTGCCCTCGTGCACCCCGTCCAAGGGACTTGGTAATGACGAAAATGAACAATGTGAGCGCTATTGGAGGTCTACTGCCACGCCTTCGGAGTAGTACCAATTTAAAAAATGGTTAAACTTGAACGTCCACTTCATATTGGCACCTTAAATGTAAGAGGCCTTGGTAGTCGGCGAAAACAGTACCAGCTGAATCGCCTGATAAATGAAAAGGAACTAGATATTTTGGCTGTGCAGGAGACCAAAATTGGGACTGAGGAAGGTACTGATGGCATGGTGCGCCCCTTCGCAAATCTTTTCAGTGTGTGTGTCAGTCACTCGGTCGCTTCATCGGCAGGGTGCTGTATTTTTGTTAAAAACGCCATAGGCATTGAAATTGAAAGTGTCATGTCCAGCGACAATGGCAGGCTAGTTCTTTGTGATTTTTCTTTTTCTGGTGGTAAATTTAGAGTAATGTGCATTTACGCCCCTAATCCTGTGAACGACAGGAATCAGTTTTTTGAAAGTATTTCTAACCATCTGAAGTGTGATAGGAATATCATTCTTTTGGGTGATTTTAATTGCGTGTGCGCACGGGAAGACCGCGTAGGATCGGGGACTTGGAACGATAAGAGTGTAGAGACCCTTATTCGTATGCTAAATGAGTCTGACGTGTCAGATGTGGCCCACTGCTCGGGTAACACGAGCACGGTGTGCTACACGCACTTTCAAGGAAGCAGCCATGCGCGCCTAGATCGGATATACGTCTCCCTGGAGCTCTTGTCGACGTGCAATAATTATGCAGTCGACCAGGTATCATTTAGTGATCATTGTCTTGTCTCCCTTTTTCTAGGGGGGAAGGGGAAGGGGTGCAAGAAATTTAGTTGGGAGTTGTGGAAATTAAATGCTAAGTTACTAAAGGACAACACTTTCAATAAAACAGTGGAGGAGATTTTCGTTAAGTGCAGAGATGAAGTTGAAATTGGGTGGGGAGCAAAATGGGAGCTTTTCAAGCAGGACATAAAAATGAAGGCCATTGAAAGAGCGGTCTGCATTAAAAGAACTGAAAAGGAGGAAGAGGATACCCTCCGTCGCAATCTCAGTCGTATGGTGAAGCTAGAGTGCCAGATGCCAGGATTGTTCGGCGTCGGCGACGATATCGCAACCATCAAAAGCAGGCTTGAGGCGATTGATCAGGAACGCTACAGGGGGGCAACAATTAGAGCACGTGCAGAAAGGTTGCTGGCAGGGGAGGCGCCCACAAAGCGCTCTTTAGAAGATGAGATGCGTTATGTGAAGGCCAACAAAATTGAACAAATAACATGTCAGGGTGTTGCTATGCGCGAGGAGGAACAAATAAAAAGAGAGTTTGTGCGGATTTACACAGAACTTTTCAGCCCTGCAAGTCCCAAAGTAGATGTTTTTGAGCGAGAGTTTCTTTCACTGTTACCAGTGTTAGATGAAGAGACTAGGAAAATACTCGAAGAACCCATTTGTTTGAAAGAAGTGGAAACAGCAATTGATGAGTTAAAACATGGGAAAGCGCCGGGTCCGGATGGTCTGGGTTCCGACTTGTATAGGATGTATAAAAATAAGGTTGCCCCTTTTTTGTTTCTTGTATTCGAGGAAGCTTTCAAAAATGGTGCGCTGCCAAAAACTTTCACCCGCACGCACACCATTCTTATTCCAAAATCTGAGGATCCCTTGAAAAGGCAGTCTGTAACAGGATATCGACCCATTACTTTGGCCAACACAGACTATAAAATATTAATGAAGATTATTGCCAAAAGACTTCAGAGTGTGATCAGTATGATTGTCGGGCCACATCAGACATGTGGCATTAAAGGTCGCAGTATTGTAACAAACATTCACGTAGCGCGAAGTGTCTTGCAGTGCTGTGACATGTTTTTTCGTAAAGTAGCCATGTTACAAGTAGATTTTGAGAAAGCCTTTGATCGCGTCTGTCATGGGATCCTTTTTTCAGTTTTGAAGCATATAAACGTTGGAGATGTTATTTTAAAGGGCGTTAAGATGGCGTATCATGATTGTTTCACGCAGCTGATAATTAACAAAAGTGTTACCGAGTACATTCCAGTGTTGTCATCAGTGAGGCAAGGGTGCCCTGCTTCCCCATTGTTGTTTTGTATTTTTCTAGAACCCTTTTGTTTAAAGATTATCAATGATAGTTATGTACGAGGTTTTGTGTTGCATGCAAGCGAAGTCAAGCTGCTAACGTATGCTGATGATGTGGCCATATTCTGCACAGACGAACAAAGTGTGAGTAGAGCTGTCATGATAACCAAAGAATTTTGTGACGTCACCCAAAGCTCAGTCAATTGGCAGAAAGTGTGCCGGGTTTTGGCACGGAACCTGGGAATCAACACCGACTGTATTTGAACATGTAAACTGGACCACCACGCCTGGGCGGTACCTGGGAGTACCGATGGAGAGTTATTTGGACAGCAATCAGTACTGGCAAGGCGAAACCCAAAGACTGCGTGACAAAGCCACAAAGTGGGGAGGCCGTGCATTGTCCGTCTTTGCAAGGGCCACTGTCTGCAACTTGTTTTTTCTGGCGAAAGTGTGGTTCGTTATGCAAGCTATTCACTGTTCCCGTGTTCATGTGAATAAGTTGCATCGTATTTTTGCTGTCTTTATTTGGAATTCAACATGGGAACGCACGAGCCGAAGTTCTCTTTTTCGAAGAGTGAAGCTGGGAGGGCTCGGGCTATCGCATATATACGTAAGACAAATTGTTAACCGTTTTATGTTCTTCAGGGACTCAAATGACCCTTTCTTGCGAAGTTTTTTCCAAGTTGCACTTGCCAATGCTTTACCGCAGTTCATCGTTTCTTCATGCAACGAGGAACGGCCTACAATTAGAGGTTATCTGAAAGAAGTAGTTGACGCAGTTAGATTCCTTTCTGTGCGTTTTTCTTTGGATTATCTCTCAAATGTTTCCAGGAAGGGTTTGAAAAAAGATCTGAATGAAATTCTCTTTCCTGTACCTCTGTACCGAGCAGTGTACTCTGCAGGCCGAGGACAGGATGTGTTGTCCAGGGTGAAAGCTATGGTAATCCCAGCCTCTGTGAAAACCTTCTTTTTTAAATTGCACACCAACACACTCCCTGTGAAAACATGGATGGAAGAGCGAGGTCTTTTTGTTGCTTGGAACAACTTGTGCGTTCTTTGTCAAAAACCTGAAACTACAGAACATGTGTTTATAGACTGTTGGGATGCCATTTTCTTTTGGGACGTCCTCATGAGAACCCTAAAGAAGGAGTATCCGGTGACACCCTATGGAATCAGGTTCCTCAGTGTAAACAATGAAGACGATGTACCGCATGATATGATCATGCTTTTAGGATTGTATAGTATCTGGCGCTCTCGAATGGCGGTGCGCCATGCGGATGTCAATGCGCAAACTGTGAGCGCATATTTCAGGGAAAAAGTGAACTATCTGTGCGAGTTGTACGAAGTGGAAAATCCTGACGCGGGAATTTTGCCAGTGCTTCAAAAATTGACATCATTTGATGTTTACAATAGTTTCCGCCAGCCAAAACATGGCAGGCGCTTTTTATTCAATCGCTGACTTGTAAAAATGTTTAAAAAAAAGGAAATAAAGACAAAAAAAATCGCGTCCGTGGCTTAGTCGGTAGTGCGTCGCGCTGCGGCCGCAAAGTCCGCAGTTCGAAACCTGGCGCCGGATGCTGTTTTTTTATATATATAGTGTAGTGGCCTGGCTGGCGCGCCGAGAGAGGGTGTTGCGAGCTGGAGAGTAGTAAAGGGGCTTTAGGAGAGTAGGCGAGGGGGGAGAGGAGGCGCTATGCGAGCGCGACGATTCAGGCTCGCTTAAGGAGCCATGAAGAGAAAACAAAAGTTTGTTTTATTCGAAAGATTAGGTGTTTCATAGTACCCCAAGCGCTTTCCCAGAAGCAAATGATGCTTTATTCACTGAGAAATAAGGCAATTTAAGCCATAATTTTAAATCTCCCGCTAAAATTGAACATTCCGTGACGTGTACAATGGCGTCATAGAGCCGGTCCATGAAACAGATACTTAGTATGTCGACTCCATATAGCACCCACACGCGGGCGGCGGGAGTCGATCGAGACGGCGGCCATTTTAAAAATACTAGTAAAACCTAGTGCACCCGCAGCCCTAGTCATGGAATCGCTGATCCGGAGAACAAAACTCTCGCCGAGGAGCTCGGGCTTGCATTTAACAACCTCACACCACAAAAACGCTCAATGCTTTCTAAGTGCACGAGCGGCAAGAGTTGTGGGATACGCGGTGGACGGGAAAGCGACCATTCCGCGATAGCCAAACAGACGAACGCCCAGCCGTCGGCAACCGCTGCCTCGTCAGCCCCGTCGCGACGGACGAATATAGACTGGTACGTATGTGCCGTATTTGATTACGGTTAATAATAGTTCAATTTCAGTAGCAGTATCACTTATGCCAGTTGGCCGGTGTCGTGTATGGAAAGCCGTTCGCGCGAGCTCTCTGCTTCGACCAGAAAGATACGAGCTTCAATGCGCGGTGTTTACAGCATTTTTTTCCCTAAGGTCAGAGCGATTTGACGAAGTCGGCGACGAGCGCCAGCATGTCCCAGGAGTGAGCTAACGTAAGGGTCCCTGCCGTAACTGAACAAACTGAAGTTTTCAGTGGTTGTAAACTGGAAACGAGCTCGTAACGACAGCAGCAAGCCAACACCATTCGAAACTTGCGCGACGACTGGCACTATCTCGTCGCTTCTTGCTGTTCCTTACTCCCCTCGTTTCTATTTTTACCTTTGCTGGTTGGCGATATGACGGCCAACCTCCTGTGAAGGGATTACGATACGAAGCAAGGTCGCGGCTATGCGTGCTGGAACGGTTCGTTGGCCCCGAAGAGCCTCGAACCCGAAAATTCGTCTGCGCGACGGCGAGATGTCGAGCTCGGCCGGCGCGCTAGTTTCGTACGCATTGGCGCACACGCTTGCGAGTTCGTTCGGACCTTCAACCGTTTACTCCACCGTTCTTGTCATAAAAAGAATGTGCAGTATGTTTCACGGGCATTTAGCTCGCTATGCAAGCTGTAAGCCCTGCCTAACATGCGTTTGCTTTTGCCGGCCTCCGCCAATCGCAGAGCATTCCCAAGTGACATCGCAGGTTCTGTTGCGGAAAATGAGCTGGTGGGTCGCATGGTCATTTCCTTTTTTTCCTAATTATGTAGCTTATTTGAGCGAAGTTTGCGTTATAAGTGGTGTCGTTATGGTTCTAACGAGGCAATCTTTCGAATGAACCAAACTTGTGTTTTCTCTTCATGGCTCCTTTAAGAAGTGCATTCCCACTTATTCCTGGCCAATCTCCCACGTGGGTATGTGCCATGTCAGCGGCCAGGCAGCGCGCGCCCATCTCCCCCCGTTGCTAAGGAAGACGAAAAGCGCGCGCACCCGCAGCTGTTGCTATGCGGACGGCGGAAGGTTCGGGGTCGCTTATAAAGTGCATTCGCACTTAAAATACAAATAGGATGCCATCCGGGACGCGACTAAGAGTGTACGGCCCGCCGACTCAGCCCGACGAGCGCGTCAACCCACCCCCTGCCTGCGAGTCGAACGGACTCGCCCCGACGGCTTTTCGACTCACCGCGTCCGCTGATACATGAGTGCGTCGAGTCCAAAAAACTTGTTTATTTCAACTCAACGCGCCCACGTCGGGTCAATGTAAACGGGGCTAATGATATTACGTGAATACAACCCGTGAATACCAGCCGCGCAGAATCCTTTTCTAAGGAAGCTGTGGCGTGTCCCAGTTAGGGTTACCAACCATCTCGGATTTTCATACAACGTCCCGAGTTCCGTGGTTCCGCGTCAGTTAGAATTTTTCATGTGGTACAACGCACGCCCAACAAGGCGCGTCATGATTCGGAACACGCCCGAACTTGTCCGGGCAGAGCTGCAGGTTAAAGGGCGACAACTTTTAAGAGTAATATTCTAGAGCAAGAGAAAGTGTTGCGAGCAGCACGTAGACAGCTGGGGCGGGTATTCGCGTAACTGTCCCTTTTGAAAACGTCCCTTTTGCACCCCTTCCTCGTGACGTACTTACGGTGAAGCAGTGAGCGTTGGCAGTAGGTTTGCCGCGCTTGCGTTACGTCACTTCCGGTTGTTAGCTTTTAGCCAATCAGGGCTTGCCAAAAGGGACAAAAACTCGAGAATACCGCTCCTGAAGTACCTATTCAAGAGGCCGCAACGAAACGATGGATTTGTCTGGATACGGCTACAAAGAAAACTGACTTTGTTCGATCCCTCAGTTATTCTGCTCTCCCCCCCGCCATTCACCGTCCCGACTTCCTTCATTGAAAAGTTGGTAACCGTAGTCCCAGTGTGCTTGACAGACAAGCGAAAGCGAAGGAAGAGACGCATAAAAGAGACGCAGAAAATATGGTGGTTGAGCTAGTATACTCTTGTTTTCCACATGCTTTCAGCTATTAGCTTGTAATGTGGTGCACCCTCATCATTTCGTACTGGCAGAAAACGGATTCCATGGATTGTCGTGCCAAGCAGTAAAGCATGGAGGAAAGAAAGTTTCTGAAGTTTCCCATCCAGTCGTCGCCCGCGTCGACGCATTATGCAAACATCCCCCTCGCGAGGGGCACGATCAAATGCAGAGCATTTCCGCGGGGTGCGCGCCTGCAAGTCGTATGGATTACGTATTGGTTGTTGTTGTTGTTGTAATTGTTGTCTTCTAGCGTAGACATTGTCGATGAAGTCGATGGTGAAACGTGAAACGTGCCGTGAACCCCCTGCCGCGGCTATGACGCAACGTGGAGCGGCTATGACGCAACACAATCCACACAATCCACTTTAATCCAATCCAAATCCAAACCAATCCAAGCCAAGCCAATCCAAGCCAATCCATCGAATCCATCCAATGCCCCTCGCGAGAGAGTGTTATAGCGCCGAAATCGCGCCACCACACGAACGCGTGATGTTGACGTCACGATCACGCCACAGATGTTAGCGACCGGAGAGCGCACTAACCATATAAGCGCGAACCGACCGCGGCGAGAGAGCGCGATGCGAGCGCCCCCACCTGTTCTTGCGCCCGAACCGAACGCGGCGAGAGAGGGTGTTGCGAGCGCAGAGAAGGCGAGGAGGACGCGGGGGAGAGGGCGCACCTGTGGCCGACGGTTGAATGAGTCAAGGATATAAGGCGCGTTCGTAACCTTCTACTCTGTGTCGGCTTTGTGGCGCAGTGGTTAGAGCGACGTGCACCTTGCGTTCCGCCCGCAGAGTCGTGGGATCGAAACCTGGCGCCGGTAAGTATTATTTCTTTATATAGTGTAGGGGGAGCGATGCGGACTACGGACGCCAACGCGGGTGACATCGTGAGTTACTGAAATGCTCTGCATTTAAAAATGTAAAGCTCTTGTCACTAAAGCGTAAGAGTAGAGCGAAGTTGGATTTCGCATGTCAAAGAAGAACATTAACGGTGTGCGGTGGTCGTTCACCGGCGGCTTTCCAAGCAAGGAGTAGCAGACGACGCGCCGAGACCGATATCAACGCTACCGCAGCGCCACCAGCCTGGTCGGCGACAGCACCGGCCCGCGCCGCGGTGCTTGGAAGGCCGCGCTCTTTGCCAACTGACCTAATCTAAAAACGTTGAATCCCACCTAGGGTACAGTGAACTAGAATAGGCGTAGTGTGCTCACTGCGGATACAATGTACTAGAATTCTAGTACACTGTACTGCGGAGCGCCCGAACGAGGCGCGCTGAGGCCGACGGCGTCGACATTTGATAGTCTTCGCCCGCTCCGCTTGGTGTCGCTACGGTTCAAACCACGGTTAGGGAGCTGCGCGGGCGTTCCTCGATCTGCGTGCGTTCCGGCGTGGTGGTTTGATGGTTGTGGCGAGTTCATTTTGCACCTGTGATTCTGTTCCTGGTTCGCGTTTGGTTATTGTGTTTTCATTGAACTGGGAAGTCATCAATGTAGCGTGCGGCGCGTATTAGTTGGCCTGTAAGTCTCCTTCACGAAGGAAACAAATAAGCCCGGTAGTAGGCAGAACCATTGCTACGCGCCGGGCTGCAAGACCGGCTATGTTAACAAGAAAAGTGGCCCTAAGGTGGCCCTTTTTAGGGTACCAAGAGAGAGGCTTCTCGAAGAGAAGCATTGGGAGAGGAACCTCCGGACGTGAAAATAAAGCGCTGAACGACAACTGCGCTGTGTACGAGCAGCGCTCCGTCATTCGCGAGCTATTACGCTCATGTCGTGCAGGGACGAGGGGCCCGTAATTTTCGTGGAAAGCCACGCTTAGCACCAGACGCTGGGCCGACCATTATTCCTAACCTGCCCGAGTACGCATTGAAGAAAGTACCGCGGGGGAGGCTGCCGAGAAAGTGGAAACGATCAGCTGGGGAAGAAGCAAAATCGTCACCCAATGCAAGGCGTAAAGGGCGTTTCGAAATTTGTACCGAATGTGGTAGCAGTGAAGACGAGGTTGCGCTGAATGAGCACTCACAAGAGCAGGAGACTGGCGAAGCTGCACGACCCGAGGCCGTATCTTCTGCGATAGTATAATCTCTACAGCCAAATGACTTTTTGGAAACGCCGAGCACACACCTTCAGTGTTCTGGACGAAGCATGCACTTCGTGGAGAAAACGACACAACGTTTTGCTGCACATCTGTGTTAAACTGTACCATGGAACTAGTATCCGAGAAGGTGTGATGTTCATTCGCATCAGGCTGTCCAAGGAGGTCGCGATTGTGACTCTTATGCAAGGATATTGCGAAATTTATACTGTCGTACGGCTTCACTTCTTTGTTAGAGTAAACATATGGACAAGTCTGGCCTGCGGGAATGATCCAAGCACCTTAAGATGAGACGTAACTGAGCAAATAAGGCGGTTACTTTGCCTTTATGCTCAGCCCGGCCTTAAAAAATACATGTTTGCCTCTGCTGCCTTGGGCAGAAATTAAGGGCTTGAGTATTTGTAAATTTTCTTCGGTACGGGAAGGAGAGTGCACGTATGCTTAACGGGTATTTGGTCTTATCAGTTGTCTACTACACCTGTTCGCTCGCAAAAACAACAAGCGAAGGAAGAAAAAAAATTTTTCTAGAAGGAAAAAAAACTTATTCTATTAGAATGGACTCCGGCACTGCGGGCCGAGTAATCCTCCGTAGATTTTGCGTGCTGACTTAATGAGGTTAGTACAACATCAGCTAAACAAGAAATCAAATTTTGTAACGCTTTCTCATTATAACAAAATTATTCTGCAGCACGCAACAGCCGGTTATGACTCTTCCCTTCAGGCGGGTATGCATCTATAAAAAGCATTAAGCTATTGTTAAGACCGAGAACACGGACTGCAATCAACGTTTTTGAACGGCAAGAATGCAGGTTGTGTTTGTAATTCCATTGAAATTCATCAAGAAGCTGGCAAGAAAGCAGCCCGACTCGCGCCGCACTTGCACATCACGCACTGCACTCTGCACCTCGTATTCAATCGTGTGAGGCTTCTACCGAATGCACATCCACGCTTTTCATTGCAAGCCGGCCCAGTCGTTTGCGGTAATACGTGCGGTGTTTCTCTGGCGAGCCTACGCAACTACGTACGAGCAGCTCATTTGTGGCGTCCCTACCGTGGTTACGACAGCAGCGCCACCGCAAGCGGCCGCCGTTGTCGACAGCGGCGGCTTCACTCCGGCCGCGCCTCTGAGCACACTACCCCTATTCTAGTTCACTATATTTCTAGGGAACATCGAGCTTTTGCGATCGCTGCGCCCGCCTGCCGCCGCTTCTCCGCGGAGTTGACGGGATTAGCACTGCGCGGTCCATAGGGGACTCGTGCAGTGTTTGGGTTCTCTGTCGCTTCTTTTTGCCCTTCCAAGAGCTAAAAAAACTTGTTATGGTGACGTCTGTAAGTAACCAGTACGTTTAGGTTGTGGCATGTTGTGGTCGCTTCATGTTGTTTTCGTGCTGCACGTTGCTTTCGCTGGCATGGAGGAAAGAAAAGTTTAGGAGGGAGCGTCACGTGACTATCGTGAAGCCTAGTCATAAAAAATAAAAAGGAAAGACTGATGGGAGATGCCCTGCCTCCCGTGATAGGCAAGCGGTAGTTCTTTGCGCCTCACGCGGCCGCCCGCCTGCCCGCGCTATGCCAGCTATGCTGCGTCGTTCCGTTTGGTTTCCGGGCCGTCCGGGTATTCGGGTTTCGGCGACGAGTCCCCGTCCGGGCGTTGCGCGCAGCGCTGCCTGCAACCCTAAACGCGCAGCGGGCTGATCGTGCAGGCAAAGTGTTCGGACGGGAGAGACAGAAAACATCTTTATTTATTGAGCTCTGGGATCCGTCGAAGTGTCGTGTTCCGCCGCAGTGCAAAAGCGGAGATGTCAAAGTACGACATCCGTGCCTCACATTTTATTTCACAAACACAGCTCACTTCCCCCTAGTAGCACAAATTGTTGCCGCAACGTTTCTGCCGTGTTGCCAATGTTGTGTAACGTTAGGCAACGTTACACAACGTGGTGACAATGTTGCCTAATGTGGGCCAACGTTGGACACATTCAGCAACATTGACGCAACGTTTACAAACAACGTATAGGCAACGTTTCCTGTATGCACGTTTTTTCACGTTGCAGCAATGTTGCCAAATGTGGGCCAACGTTGGACACATTCAACAACATTCACGCAACGTTTACAAACAACGGATGGGCAACGTTGCCCATATGCCCATTTTTGCACGTCGCAGCGATGTTTGGCAAATGTGGGCCAACGTTGGACGCATTCAACAACATTCATGCAATGTTTACAAACAACGGATGGGCAGTCTTGCCCGTATGCATGTTTTTTCACGTTGCAGCAATGTTGACAAATGTGGGCCAACGTTGGACACATCAACAACATTCACGCAAAGTTTACAAACAACGCATAGGCAACGTTTCCCACAGGCACGCTTTCTTGCATTGCAGCAATGTTTCCAAATGTTGGCCAACATCGGATACATTCATGCAACGTTTCAACGTTGCCCTTTACATGCTTTTTTCGTGTTGCAGCAATGTTGCCAAATGTTGGCAAATGCCATATTTATGATTTTAACGATTGTATGGGGAGTTACATAAGCTGCCTAAAAATTCAAATGATCCCGTACAGCAGACTTGAGTGTTTGCGATGTAGTACATGTAACATAGGGATACGTTAATTTCGGCAGTGTGGTTAAATGTGATGCACAGTTTCTACAATGCCCACGAAACATCCAGAAACAACATTGCCTGTGTTCATGTTTATCTAGGTTTCCGCAATATTGAGGAATGTTGAATGTATAGCAGCTTTCCATTTATTTATTATGTGAACACCACACTAACCCATGTTTTGGAGGGATTACGTCGCCTATAAAATTTCAAATGGTTATGCACAACGGACGCCTTAGCCGCAGTTCACTAGCTGTACCATCGCCTCCTGTACTTTAGCTGCGTAGAATACGGCATTTACACACACACGCAAGCAGGACGCACGTACATAAATGAAATCCCCATCGTCAGCCTGTCCACTGCAGGACGAGGGCCTCTCCCAGTACGGGAAGTTTTCGCCGAATGCTACACCAAAGGGGCCAATCTTGTTCTCGTGAATGGATGCCGTTTTCTTAGGCATCGCCTCTCTGGTGTAGCCTCTCTGATATCCGCTGATGATATACCACAGGACCAGGTAGCACCCCAGACCGGGAAATATAACAGAACAAAGGGCGGCACCTGTACTGGATTTGAAGTTATTCAGAGGCAGACAGCAGGGCACCCTACATCGATGTGTGATCATTTAGAGACACAGCTCTCGAAAAACTGCAGAAATGCATCTGGAGGAGTGTCACACTGAGCGTGTAGATCCCCCATGAAATCAAAAAGGAACCGTGAGCGTTTGAACGTTTATCAAAACGAAAGAAACGTGTGGTGCCGGTTCGATGGATGGCGCAACCAAACTCGGCGACAGATCTGTTTAGTTTAGTCCCTCATTTGTTGGATTATTACACACTATTTCTACATGTAGAGTGGATACAGCCTAGAATAAAATAATACCGCCATTCCGCGCATCGTGCGTTTCATAGTTCACTCTAGTTTCATTAAAGCCAGGTGCTGCGCCGTTCTAAGACGGTCATTTTTTTTTTCAAAATGGCCGCCAGCTGTCCCATAAATGAAATTCGTTTTTATTTCATTTTTTTAGTAAGCGGGTAAATCTCATCGCCGTTCTTGGTGTTAATCAAAATATACCACAAATATGGGACCTTCGATTGAAGATTGACCGCGAACAAAAGATTGTTTTGTTCAGGAAAAACTTGCAAAAACGCTCATTTATTGCTCTATCATTCTGTATAATTAAAATACACAAACAGGCTTCGTTTACGTTGGAGAACAGAATTTTAACAGGTCAGGCAGGCAGATTCGATCCTGATCATAGCCAATACTCTTTCTAGCCTAACTAAGTTATTGGTGTCGTGCATGAGCTCGCGTCATCCGCAATGATCGTGTTGGCGGCGGCATTCCTTTGTGTCGGGCGCATGGGCCCGCGGCGATTTCGTCCACGTGGAAGAAATCGAACCTCTGTTGTTCATGCAGGCGTAATTATTATAATCATAATTACGTCCTACAAATATAAATGTCCGTATTCTACCTGTTTCCTCCTAGTTTTACGAAATAGCAAGCTCAGTTTAAGCCAATCTTTGCAGCGCGTTATTTGTTTTCACAAATAAACAATAATGAGAAGTTTGCATTCCCCCTCGTCTCCTACTTGTCGCTTACGCCTACTTCATTTATATGTCCCATTTGCACTTCAGCCTTCGTAATATCGCTCAAAAACAGTCACTTTCAAAGGCAATCACGAATTCTCTACTCGTCGTGCTGTAGTCGCACTTTTCTTATAGAGTTGCTAAACAAGTGTGTGCTTTTTTTACGGTGAGGTGCCCACAATAATTTGAAGATGTGACTCAACAACGAGGCACCTTATTTCTATACCCGGTTTTTTTTTGTCATTCACTTTTTCTAAAGGTATATACGCGTACGACGTATACGCGCAAAAATTTCTTGGCGGCGTGCATCTGGCACATGAATTTCTTGAAGACAGATTGGACTTACAATAACTGTAAGTGGTCGCTTTTGTTAGCTATGGACGCGTTTCCGTGAAGTCCAGTCCTCGTGAAATTTATGAACGTGTGCGATGAAGCGTCGCTATGCCACACCTAGATGAAAGCCAATCAAGTTATATAGGTGCGACGGTCACGCTCTGCAAAATCACTACCTCCAGTGTAAATCAACTTATATCCGTGTAAATGTCACCCAAATAATAGAATTTCACTGATGTACGACACCAAATTTGCCATTCTGCGAATGCGCTCTTGGAACATCCGTGCGGTGTACCAGTCAGGGCTCAACGGTTAGCACCAGCCGCAGGCCGTGTCGCTCATGCAATTGGTATACCGATTGTCTCATCTTAGTGCGATTTAGTTACTTTAGGAACCCACCACGGTGGCTGTTGTGCTGCTGAGCCCAAGGATAGAGCCCAATGACGCGGGTTCGATTCCAGGCCGCGGCAGCCGCTTTTTTTGCGGGTGTGGAGGCGAGAAGCGAAAATGCCTGTGTTCGAGCGTCGGCGCGTGAAACCTCATAATCAGCCAAATCAGATATTTTAGGGCGATTTTAACACATCATTAAACTTAAAGAGGAAAACACAGCTGCTGCGCATCGATAAAGCCGCGCGCAGCTTTCACCCTCGACTGTGCGCGCTGTCACGCATGGCCAGCTATCGGGCTGTTTTCGTGAGTCTTTTACAAATGCCAGTCGGGTGCGTTTTTGTCCACGTGCATGCCGCATATATCCAGGGAACTGACCGAATACAGCGCCTGCTAATTAACCCAACGCGCGCATGAAACGGACGGCGCAGCATTCCGACGTCAGTGCATACGAATGAGAACTTGTGTTTCATTGCCGTGTGTTATTTCGCACTCATTATTTGCTGAATAAATCAATAAACTGGAATTACAACAAGAAAATACCTTTTTATGCCGTCACCAAATAGTATCGAGATCTGCTCCGACTTAGCTTCCTCTACGTTCCTATAGCCGCTCACTTCACCATGTACATCCCAAATTTAACGCGGCCTCTTTACCACGCATGTTCTTTTGGGGAACGTGTACCATATGGAAAGACAAACTGACCGGGTATACTCCGTGTTTTTCATTCGACGTGTTGGCCGTATCTTTAAGAAGCTCGCACAGATACACCTTAATACAGCTTTTTTTCATACCTGCCTGAAAACAGCACCCACAAATGGCTTCCCAACTTTCCTTTCCTATTGTTGAAACATTGCACGCCTTTCTTAGGTAGTAGATTACGGCTGTATTATAAAAACGTAATCGTGAATCGACAAGGGAAACTTCCAGTTCCATTTTGCTAAGTTTTCACAAGCATCTCGCACTGTTAACTTTCTGCCTTAAAGGACTATGACACCAATTTTTTACTTCATGTTTTTATTGAAATGGCGATCTTTCGGAAGCCTATTTAGGGCCCCTTTAAATCATGCGTGGCGGGGTTGTTTTTATGTTCCGCCTGTATATCTTGAGACAAAAATAATCTAGATAGAAGGCTCAAACATTTCCTTGTTGCTGGATCCTCATAATTGCTCGAAAAAATTAATTTACTGGAGAAATTTTACATGAAAGCTTCTGTGCATCTGTGACGTGAGAGTGCGAGCCATACATGTCGCCAGCTAATTACAATCGTATGTGTTTTCCCTTCATGTTGCCGCAGTAATTACAGTTGATTCATGAAATGGATTCAAACCCAAAGTTCATGTTCTTTAAATTGCCCCCCTTCATGTGAAATTTTGTCATTTTTATAGCCCCTCTGATGAGCGAACGTTCCAACTAGTCCACACCTTGCACCCTTGTTTGAAATAAACAACATGAAGTGGGATGTTTTATATTTCAACTTCCCCATAGACATTTCACCTACCTCGAGCGCCAAAGTCAGAGCACCATCATATTGTAACATATATGAAACAATAAAACAAAACAAAACCTAACCCTGGTGTGATACCCATTTTCCACCCGATACTGCCTGTACGAAAGCTCATTGTCCTATTTCAAGGATCTTTTGTCATTATACAAACGGACCTTCCAAGTAACCTGAAAACTAACTTCCCCATTTTCGCTTTTGTTCCCTTCCATTAGCATTGCACATATATCTTCAGATTTTTCCTGGTGTAATTTTTATTCGTAAGAGGCTCCAATGCATCGAACACTTGGCGCGTTCTGCTTGGCGCGAAACGAAATACAGAGCGCCAGGCGTTCTCAGAAAAATGCACCCCGTCTCGCGCGTTCCTTTCTTCCTACATGCCTTATTTTTTGTTTTCGTCGTCGCCCCGTCCCTTCTAGAGTGTGTCGCAAAGGAAGTTTTAGCAGCGGAGCGCAAAGTTGGGGATGGCCGAAAAAAAAACGAAAAGAAAAGGCTTTTGTCCTTGGCCAACGTCCTACCCTCCTCTCACACGCGCACACGCATGGAGGAAAGAAAAGGTTAGGAGAGGCCCTGACGTCACATTTGTGAAGCCGAGTCCCGCCATGACTTGAGCCCATGGAGCACAAGCATATCGGGACAGCAGGCGCGGAACCTTGATTGGTCCGTTAAAATGACGTCACACACATTAACCGGATGTGACGTTTGATTTTTTTTTTCTCGCCAGGGCAGTCATTTGTGCATTTGGCAGCGTGAGTTCAGAGGACGGTCAGGACGGTTCTCTGTACCGCGGTTCATCGTTAGTGCAACGCCAGGCAGCCAGGTTCGAGTGATGTCGTTACGCGGAGTTCTAGTTGGCGACAGCCAACTCAAATTCATGTGCAGGTTGCGGCTGCGCTTGTTGCCGTTTGTGGATACCTGCACATTTAGCTTCGGTGGCCACAACGCACCCCGGCTGTCAGAACCGTGTCGCGCTTGCGTTGCCGGCCGGCAGATTTCGCCGTTCTCTGTTAGGGGAACGATCTAGACCGGACCGGCGCAGATCCGCAGCGGATATATGTGACAGCATCAAGGTGTGTACAGAGGAAACACTCGCACTATTTTGTTTGTGTGTGATGAAGGCGGGATGGACATCATGTCGCCTGTTTTGTTTGTAGGCCCTGGTGACCCAGCTGCAGCGCGAGGTGGCCCCTGCCGGTACGTCTTCACGGTGTTGCCTCGTTGCTTCCAGTCGGCAAGCGCGAGTTCCACTCGTCGCTTGCTGAACAGGAAGCTAACGGCCACCCTGAAGCGTACGCGGGACGTCTACATACTGAACGCCGAGGTAACAATGGAGAGCTCGTATAGGCCTACGTGTATGGCTTTGTACTCTAGTGGCTACGTATATCTATATTTCTAACGTGACCTTAAAAAATTAGAAATTGTACACAATTTAGCCAGTTTTGCGTGGAAGTATGTGTATAGAAGGTACCATTCTGTTGTAAAAACATGTTGACCGATCACGTGCTTCGCCTGCGACGTCGCTGTGTTCTCGAAATGCATGTTATCAAACTTGCCGTACCCCCTAGCGTTTGCACTGAAGTACGTTTATAAGTCGGAAATAGGAGCTAAAAGTCCCACTTTGTATGAAACTTTGGAGAAGTCCGCCTTACAAAATTAGTAATGGCAGAGTGCCACCAAATGTTTGCTACATGGTTTATACCCCGGCTACATTAGGGTCCGAATGTCATTTGAACCAAATGGGGTGCTTCGAATGTCATTCAGCATCCGCCGTGCTACACTACAATTTCGAGGGTATTTGAAAGATTTCACAATTGCTCGCCGTGCTGCAGTGGCACTGTTGTCGCCCCGTTCCGTTTTCGTACACAATAAACGATCAAATTTAGGAGCAGTCTAAGGCGGTAAAATGATGTCAAATTAGAAGAGGCACCAGTTTTTACTCTAATGTGGCGGCTGTCTTGCGTAGTTTTTTTTTTTTGCGACTGACCCACTGGTTTTGATAGTATAATTAATATGTTTGTTATTATAAGTAAATCAGCAGTGAACAAAGTTCAACAAGAAAATTTTGTTTGTTTTACGTACGGAAGTATTATATTTTTATTGCCGATCGAAGACGCTGCGTGCGAGGCTAGTGAAATGGCATTTGAAATCTCAAATGTCTCTTTTGGTGCTTATTTGGCTCGAATGTCATTCAGCCGAATGGCATTTCAAAACCTAGTGTAGCAGGGGCATAAAAAGAACTTATTTATGGCAGAGAGTCGCACTAAATGTTTGCATACATGGTTAAAAAAAACTTAGTAGTGAGCCGATGCCTTCTTCGCAAGTCCTGTTGTTACCAAACACACAAATATCTGTACTGTGAAGTGTGCTTGCATTTGCCCTGACAGTCTGCTTGCTTTGTTGTTGAATTTGTGCGCAGCACCGTTTCCTGAACACGACCAAACTGCCGAAGCGGTCCCTGTTTGTCGCGGATGTATACCACGTGTCCAGGGATCGTGGCATCGACGAGATGTCCGCGATCCTTGTGAAGGTGCTGGCCAGGCGGTATGGGCCGGCTTCTCTCGCCAGACCGAGCTGCACCTGGTGCCAAGTACACCTTCTCCCCCTGTGGAGCCAAGGGCCACGAGAGGAACGACTGCCTGCAGTACTGCTCGCCGTCCTGAGGTGCAACGAGGCGCCACCGAAGACCATCGGCTTGTTGAAACGGCCCTTTTCAGGGCCACATATTTGCCTGCCATGCGGGATTCGCTGCAGCCAACCCTTGTCACCCTGTAACCTGCTCTCTCTAGTGGTATGTCAGCATAAAACCCTACTTGGTGAATAGGTGGTGGAGAAAACTACTTGCACATTCATTGCAGTACAGGCAGCTAACCGTGTGCATAAACATGCAGCCATGATTTGTGCTCGCCCTAGGCCGAGAGTTCACTTTCTTTTTATGTGCTCTTAATTTCGAAATTCTCGACTTGCATGTACACCTTCTCCCAAACACGAATCAGAAATGGTTTGTTCCATCCAGTTGATGAAGCCCTCAGCGCCACCCGCCGCGGTGGCTCAGTGGCTAAGGTGTTGCGCTGCTGGAGCACAAGATCGCGGGTTCGATTCCCGGCCGCGGCGGCGCTTTTCTGATGGAGGTGAAAAGCAAAACGCCCGTGTGTGCGAGATTTCGGCGCACGTTAAAGATCCCCAGGTGGTCAAAATTAATCCGGAGCCCTCACTACGGCGCGCCTCATTGCCTGCATTGCGTCTGCGCGTTAAACCCTACAATCAATGAAGCCTCACCGTGTCCTCTGCCCTGGGAAATTGCTGCTAATAGCCATGCCGCATTGTTTATTTCGGCAACCGCTGATTTGCACAGAAGATGCCACACTTGCTTCCATTTACTCAATGCTGCATGGCTGTGTCTTCTTAACACATCATTTCTGCTTGCATGCAGATACTATATATACTGTTAAGCATCAGCTAACCATAACCAAAGTAATTATGGCTAGCAATTTTGCAAGGTGTCCTCTAAAATCAGGATTCAAGAATAGCAGTGCAGATGTTTGTACGACATGCACACTTCATTGCACGACATCCTCATTATTAGCTTTAAAATAGCTCTGTACTTGCTGCTGTTCTGCATCAGAGCTTTAGGCAGTTTACATTGGCATGTTGTAAGCTTTAGAGTGCATCTCAGAAAGCTCACGCATTCTGCAATTAAATGCAGTTGCTGCAGTGTTTTTGACCCCCGTTATAATTCTAGGCTTTGCTGCTGCTTTGGCACAAATACTTCGTTGGCCAATTTCACTTGTGTGTGCTTGCTGCATGAATATTGTCTGTACTGTACTCTTGCCGCTGCAGTGAAGAGAAAGAATGGATTCAGATGACAGAGCATGCATTCGAAGTCTGTGGGAGGGGCCTTTGTGGTGCAGTGGACAGTAGGAGGCTGATTATGCATAAAGATTATTATCGTGACTCAAAATGGCCATGGCAACCAACCTGCACCAAGCCATTTTGCTAAGAGACTTTATTCTGTTACATGTTCATGTGCGCTGCATTCTACCATTTAGGATACCGCAAAGTTAAGGGGCTACTATGTAACCTCCCTTTGCTTGAAAACAAGCGCCGTGATCTCTTATGTCTGGAGGTTTGTTGCCTTTTACTGGGTTTCATGATGGTTCTCGAAACACTTACAAACCACTGCATTGCGCACACCCTTGATAAGCATCAGTTTCTTTCTGAATAAACAAAATTACCATAAGGCTACCACGTTAGGACGACCTGATTGTTTGGTTGATCATTAGCGAATAAAAAAATTTTGTAACACACTGAAAGTGCTTATCTATACACAACCATTAGGATAATGTTGAACCATTGCTTTGACAAGCGGAGTTATCTGAAGGCGATTCTCTTGTTGAAATGTTGGCTCCATCAAGGTTCCCATTGTGGTGCTCAAAAATTGACACGCTGTGAAAGACCCAGAAAACACTCACATTTCCATCATGCAAACCAGCATGAATGCCATTTTTCTTGGCATGCTGCAGGTGCACAACAAACCACCACGTGGAAATTAAGTTGCAGAAGTTCATAATCAAGCGGTACTGTTGCCAGTCTTTCAAATAGGTGTTCTTGTGGCAGCCTCCACCATGCACTCTATAGTTCCCACTTCTCACCCTGGCCTATATTGCTGTCTGCAGCAAAGAGATGTCTCTGAAGCAAACTTTCCAGATAAATAAATCATGTTTATTCGGATTCGTATAAATACAGTGTAGGCCCCATTGCCAAGGTAGTGTGGCAACACTCCTATTAGAGCACATCTCAAGCAATAAGGGAAACACCAACTGCAGCCCAGGCGACACATTTCTCAACATGCCTTCAGCTGCCTCAGTGTTGCATTCACAGCTCAAAATGAAAGTTCTTGGAGCACCAGTGACTTGTCCAGTAACAGGCGCAGCAGGCAATGGGGATGGAGCATCTTCATGACAACAGGAACTTGCTGAATACAGAAAAATGAAACACATACAGCATGAGTGACCATACTGACAGGTAATAAACGAGTTTGTTCTCAGCTCGCAAAAAAGCCTAGCACATGTTTGGGGAGGTGGCGGGGTAGTAGTGCACATCCAACTGCAGGCAAAAGTGGCGACATTCCAAGGCACTGAAATTTTTGTAGTGCCTGTGAATGTGGTCTACTCCTAGCAAGCGAAAAAAAAATGTACAGAGGCTGTAAGCGAGCCTTCACATCCGTCAACGGTAGTAGTTAAACCCAAACGTCAATCTGAGCAGGCCACGAGTTCTTTTGTAGCATGCTTTGGCAGCATGACAAGCTAAGGAGGGTTGCAGCATGCAGTAACTGAGGACAGCCAGGCTGTAATTGCGGGGAATAAATAGGCAAAATACGATGGTGCCGTTGTGTCAAGATTACGGTGCACATTAAATAGCCCCAGGTTGTCTAAATTAGTCCGTAGCCCTCCACTATGCTGTGCTTCATGGCCCAGGTGTGCTTGTTTTTTTTTTTTAAAGATTAGAAGCAGTTGTAAGCAAAAGCAGGCACTTTCTGTTGTACAGGAGTATCTGTCCCCACAGTTGGCCTCTTCTAGCACTGCTAGTTTAGCCGTGATCAATTGTAGCAGCACCGAATCCCCCCCCCCCCCCCTCGGCTATCCAAAAAGAACCCATGGCAGCATGCTACCGAAGCGTGAGTGGACGGGGCTGCAGCACCGGGTGGGCCATGGCCCAGGGTGGAAGTCCTCTGGAGCTTAACGGGCTCAGGCAGGGTTGGGTATGCACCATACCGGGGAAACGGGCACTGGATGAGGGGTGCAAGAAAACATACAGGCAGTCCAGAGCAACATTTTCAGCTCCGAAACAGGCTAAGTTGACGGCATGAGCACACATAAGCATGATATAGAACACCGATTTCTGTGGCAGAACACAGGGCACTAGCTTTCATTGTCCCGTCACCTGTTGGTCCGCGGGTGCAAGCACCACTCCTACCAAGCTTGAGTTGCAACATGCTTGGGCCAACCAAGATGAACCACCCTGTCCAGTTTTCAGTCCAAAGATTACCAGCGCGGGATGACATGCAATTTGAATGCAACTGTAGTGCATACCATAATTACAACAACACATTTATTCTTAATGATACTGCCATCTTTTACCAAACAGGAATGTGCAGGCTGAGTTTTTTAAATGAAGCATATGTTGTGCTGGTTGAAATCTGCTAATACTAGCCCGCCTCCTTGGTAGGAGCCTCCCTATCCGCCACCTGGGAGACGCGCTTTCTGAAGCAGGCAGACTCTGCTAAGAGAAAAGTGTTCTGGCACACTGCCAGATGCAGCATAACACTGCAGTCTCACCATGGAAGACCCGAAGACGTAATAAACAGCATCAAGTAAGATTACTTTCATAGGCTGCACCAAGCATAAAGCGCCCAGCGCACTGCATTTGCTGTATTCAATACGCGACGGTACACTTCGTCTGCTCAGGAAGCTCGCTAGCGCGTAAAGCTGTGCCGGTAAGTTACCGTTCACGTAACTCTCGCGCATGCGCAGTCGACTGCCGCAAACACGGTAAACGCTATGCTAAAACTCTCTATTATGTCGCGTTGCCTTGATTCCAAGATTTTTTTTTAGCGCCGCCAAGACGGCGGACCGAAACACAAAGACACACCGTGCGCTGTGCGTCTTCCGTTTCCGTCCGCCGTCTTTGCGGCACTTTTAAACCCTTGCAGTGATGTACCAACTCGCCAGAACCACGACTCCGCGTCGCAATATTGTTGTAATATGGTGAATGCGCGCAACTGCCACTTGCGAACGTTACCATGCTAATACGTTAGGCCTAGAAATTTGGAACAGTCACAACATGAAGCAAGCGGAGGTTGATTTTACACAGTGACGAATATACGTCGGCTCACATTTACATTTCATTTGATTCAGTTTAGCTAACAGCAGGAAAGATACCGCCCTGCATTAATTGCAACGTCGCTGAGCGTGGACTTCATACTTGATAGCCGTTGAAGCCTAACCAAAATTTGTAACACAGTCGCAAATAAAACAATGAAGTCATCGTTTCTATCTAACCATCAATTAAATACGAATGTCTCTTCGCTCATATTTACATTTTCTTACTTCTAAACGCTGCTCACAGCTATTCAAGGTCACGTGCGATAAGAGGCCTTAAATCACGGGGCACAATACTAGATGAAGCGGATTAACGCAGACGGAATAAAAGCAAACTATTCCAAGTTTTCTTACCTTCAGCGCTGCCGAAGACCAGTTGCACAATCTCAGCGTCGAAATCGTGCATCGCTCTGTGGCGGACGAGGTTATCAAAAGTTGCAACGCGGTGACCGCATTTGTCACACTTCATGTGGCTTTTTGAGCTTGTCCGCTCTTTGTGGTGCACGTTTCTCTCGTGTTTAATCTTTTCGGTGCGAAAACACCTTGTCGCAGTCAGAGCAGCGCCGAAGATCCTCATCGGTGGGAGCAGCACTCGACGAACCCGCCATACCAAAGAAAAATAAACATGCCGCAAACGTCAGAGGTCAAAACAACGCGTCTTTCCCCAGTCAAAAAAAAAAAATGACGTCACATCTGCTTGTAAACCAACCAATCAGCGTGTTTAGAATCGACCAATCAGGGTTCCGCGCCTGCTGTCCCGATATGCTTGTGTTTTCGCCCACGCTCTTCGGTCTTCCGGCATCGCGCCGCGAGATGGGGGCGGGGCATCGGTCCACTTTTGTTTGCTCATTGCGCCGCTTCTATTGCATGTATTGCGAAAATATTTCGTACACATGAACTATTCAATGCGTACTTGCTGCTAGTCAACTTTTCTTTTAATTCTAAAACCGCTTCACCTTCCCTTTAACTTCTGATGTCATCCTCAATCTGGGTCTCGCTTAGGGGGCTTATAAATTCCAAGCCTAGCATCAACAGCCGCGACTATAAGTCTCGAAATAAGTCTCGAAATAAATAAATAAGTCTCGGGACTATAAGTCTCGAAAGCTCGAAATCTCAGCCAAGACCATCTTTTATGGCAAAACCTCGGCATTTTTTTGTCACTGGAATTCCCCTCCAGTTCTCCACCGGCATATATGGGAGGGCTCAAAGTACCCGCAGGCAGCTGTCACTCACAGACATCTGCCAAACAGTTAGCCGCAACGGCTTGGGCCAAAATCTTGTACGTTGCCTGCGCAGACAAGAAAGCACGTGCAGGTCAGAACAAAGGAAGATTTTATACAACCTCCTCTGTCGGAACACGCGCCGCCTGTGAAGGAGGTTCGGGGGGGGGGGGGGGGATACTCAGACGTGCCGCGCAACGCAACCTTCCTATCGCAGCACGATTAGCAGAAAAATGTCGCTTTTTAGTCTGGGGAGCGATCCACTTCGAGCTTGGGTTTGTGCATGGCTGTCGAGCTTTCAGCGGCGATGAACTCCTGATGCGCCGCTGTGATGGTCTTGCTAGTCGGCAAGCCATTACATATTAACGGGTCCGTTTGGGTTGGAGAGCGACAGGTGAGTACGGAAGATGGCATCAGACAACCGTTAAACAGGGATAGAAGGCCGCTGCGCACCCCTGCGCTGCTGCTGTCGTCGGTGCCGCTCAACAGTTACAGCAGTCAATAGTTCGTTGTCGGTCGGTTGGGTCGTCGTTCGGCCGTCACTTGCAGTGGAAGCACGCTGCAACTACTCTTATAGATTCGGGAACTACGATCGAGGCGAGTCTGGGTTGACCTCTGGCTTTCGAGCCCTCAACACGTCTGCTGCGTCCACTGTTTTCCCCGCGCTCCCTCCATGCGTTTCTTCCTCGTGCCGCCGCGATCACACGGGACAAAATCTCTGGGCCGCCCTTTATTTCGTGCCCTCCGCCGGCTCGTTTCAAAGCAAAAAGCGCCCACGGGGACACACAGCTTACCCTCCCCGAGTCGCGGCGGAGGTCCGTTTCCAAATCGGCATCGAAGGGGTGGCACGCAGGATGGGGTTTTAAGTGGACGCAGCTTTTGTCGTCCTGAAAGGAAACGCCACGAAAGGAAACAGGCGTTGTTCTTGCTTCGTCCAGCTTCCACGCCTGAGCTCTTCGCGCTGCCTAGCTCCTGCTGATTCCCCAACTCAATGGGAGACGCTAGGGACGGGCTGGCTCGGCGGCCTCTGCGTCCACATGGAGTGGCGCCTCGAGATTACGTGGCGAATGGAGTCGCCCGGGCGTGTAGCTTCCGCAACGCTTGTTGCTCGACAGCCTGCCGAGGCTACACCACAGAGGCGCGGGTTGAAGCCGAACGACTTTGCATTGAAAATTTAAATAACCATACGCTGACCATTGCCGCAGGTGCAAGTGCACTCGAGAACACAAAAATACACAGGTTTTGCACTGGTCAAGCAGCGAACGCGAACAAGAAATATTCGAGGCGTTTCGCATTGGCGAAGAAGGCGACGGCTGTGTCAGCATCCCATCTGTGGCATTCCCCAAAACAGAAGTATGGTTCCTGAATCGCAGTTTAACGCGCACACGTGTAATATGAATGGGGCTTCTCCTTTTCTCTGTTATAATTCGGGGATCTTTCTCCTCCATTCCCCCACGATGACGTGGTAACGTATGTGTGTGTCTGGTAAAAGACTTTGCCATCATTTCCTAAAGTTGAGGGAAACACGAAAGCTAAAAGTGCGTCCAATGAACAGTTGAACCTCCAAAGACCCAAATGGCGAACGAAGAACGAAGCCATGGGACCAATTTTCGCACTCTAAGTGAACGCATCTACAAACGATCAGAATGTATACCGATGCGTGGTGTATGCGGTAGAGGTATACTATTTTACTCCTGCTTTATTTTTATTTATTTATTTCAACATACTGCAGGCACTTCAGGGCCCATGCAGGAGTGGTTACAATGAATTCAAGTTTTCATCGTAAGGATAACATAAGTATTCAAAAGGCAAGAAACACGAACAATATAGAATACACATGGACAGAAGCATGCTATACAGTGTAAACGTTTAGTTCACAAAATGAAGTTATATAAACACTAAATATGCAATTTTTCTTTTATCAAGCGTTAAAATTCTAGATCATTTATGGCTCTTAGAAAACACTCTACAGATGTGCTGTTGACGGCGTCCGCCGGTAATCTGTTCCACAGTCCAATGGCTGATGGAAATAACGGGTACTTATGTGTGTTTATGTTGCTATGAGTTTGCCTGATAGTCCTGTCATGATTTGTGCGCGAAGAGTGCCTGAAGGGAGCTTGGAGGTAGTTAGTTCGGGGTATTTTATAATGATCGTGGAACAAAAGATGAAGAACTTTAATCTAGATATCATTCTGCAGTCTGAGAGAGTTCGGAGGTCTGCCCGTTTTCGTAGATCGGAAACGCTAGTAAAGCGGGAGTAGTCGGAAAAGATAAAACGCAAAGCCAAGTTCTGTACGCGTTCAAGTTTGTATACTAAATATTTTTGGTGGGGGCTCCATATAATGTCGGCGTACTCTAGAGTTGGCTTAATCAGAGATTTATAGGCATTAAGTTTAACCTTTAGGGGTGCCTGGCGTAGGCGCCTTCTTAAGAAGTTCAGCTTACCTAGTACTCTACTGCATATGTTGTCAATATGGCTTTCCCAGGATAAATTACTAGAAAAGGTGACACCTAAATACTTTACCTGGTCAACCTTGACCACTTCAGTATCCTGAATTTTATACTGGAAAATTTAAAGGAGCTTTCTTATGGTGAAACTGATGCTGAACGTTTTGGTTTTGTTTAGTTTCATGCCCCAGTCTTGCACCACGCCTGGATAGAAGTTAACGATTTGTTAAGTTGGAGCTGATCTTCTGTGTTGTTAACTGCTGTATACATCACACAGTCATCTGCGAACAGTCTAGTTGTAATAGATGGGTCAACAGAGAATTGGATATCGTTGATATAAATTAAAAATAAATTGGGGCAAGGACTGAGCCTTGTGGCACACCAGAAAATACATCCAGAGTCTTCGAGTTGTGTTCATTTAAAGCAACATATTGTTTTCGGTTTTTAAATAGCACTGAATCCATGAGACAATTTTCGTTTCTACTCCTATTGCATTTAGTTTTGTTATAAGATCCTGATGGGGAACGACATCATATGCTTTAGAAAAATCTAAAAAGATTGCATCTAATTGTCCTCGCTCATTTTGTGTGTCGGCAATATCGTTAGTAAATTCAGCAAGTTGGGTAACCGTTGACAGGCCAACTCTAAAACCATGTTGACGCTCCTAAAGCAGAGAATTAGATTCTAAATGGGTCATAATTGCTTTGGAGATAATATGTTCAAGCATTTTACAGCACGTGCTTGTCAATGAAATTGGCCTATAATTATTAAAACCTTGGTTTGAGCCTGACTTATGGATCGGTTTTATTTTTGCACAGCGCCAATCATCTGGAATTGTGGCGGTGTTAAGAGAGGCTGTGCAAATATTGTACAGGTATTTTGACGTCCACTCAGCGTATTTAAATAGGAAGTTGTTTGTTATGCTATCAGGGCCAGGAGATTTTTTAAGTCGAGCTTGCGTAAAAGGCTGAGACACTCCTTCCTCGCTGATATTTATTTCAGGCATAGGGTTATTAACAGTATAAGGTTTTAAGGCTACTTGTGAGCAAGAACGGGTAAATACTGACTGGAAAAAGCTATTAAACTTTTCGGCTACGGTTACAGGGTCAACCACCGTTTCATTAGGCGATTTTATTTCTGGGACTGGGGTCTTTTCAGCAGATAGGTAACGCCAAAACTTATGCGGCTCATGGCGCAAAAACGAAGGAAGCGTGTTCGTGAAGAAATGCTCCTTTGCGGCGCGCACTTATCTCGCATCTCAGTGATAAGCATTTGAAGCTGGCTTGTGTCGCCATGCTTGCGTCGCCTTTTTATCTTTCTTTTTAGGTGAATTATTTCTTTTGTCACCCAAGGGTATTCGCGGTTAACCCGTTGCTTTCGTACTGGTATAAAGTGTGTTTCGCAAAACGAGACAATGGCCTTAAAGCGGGACCACATCGTGCATACATCAGTAATAGCAGCGAATTGGGCGAAACAGGATTCTAAGTATTTCATGATAGCCGCGTCGTTTGCACGGGTGTAGTCTTTAAAAAAGGTGGTTTTGGGCTTTACCCTTTTTCGCGAAGTTGAAAATGGACAGGTTAGGTTTATCATCAAGTGATCGGAAATACCTGTCTCTACTGTGGTCCTACAATCTTCTAATGAACTACTAACAAGCATAAGATCAAGCGTAGAGGAACATCTAATGTTATCGGTATCAAGCTGGTTTAATGAGAAACTGAAGGCAGTGAACAGTAAAGAATCGGCACTTGAGGTTTCCTTGCCATCGTGCGTCAGGTTAAGCCAATTGATACCTGGTAGATTAAAATCTCCTGTAATAATTATTTTTGAGCGAGATTTAGTGTGTCGACCTAAGTAATCATGGATTCCTTCAACATATTCTGGACCAGATTTAGGTGGTCGGTATACACCCCCTAAAGTAATTGCTTTGTCACAATATGCCAGTTTGCACCACACACTTTCATGGTTAATGATGTCAGGCATGCGAGAAAATTTAACATTGTTTTTTATGGCAATAGCTACCCCACCACCCCGTGAGCCTCGATCATTGCGGAGTAGCTTATACGACGAAGGAACAACTTCAGAGTCTGCACACCGGCGTGCACCAAGTCTCCGTTATGATTATAACGTGGGGGTTGTGGGTTAAGATGTACTTTCAAGCAGTGCGAATTTATTTACTACTGCGAGCATTAAGGCTGATAATTCGGAGAGTTTTTATGTTTTCCTGTCATTTGCCTTCAGGAGTTCCTGGGCGTTTCTGTGAATTCGCGCGAATTTTGGCCTGTTCAATTCGACAGTTCTTTTCAGCATCCCAAACATATAGCTTGTCGTGAATTTTTATTATCATAAACAGCGATACCTTTGCTCCTTTAACTTTATCACCCGCGGCAGATTTCCAAAGTTTAGCACGTATTTCCCTAACTGTCTTTGAAAAATCTTCAGAAATGATCGATGCGCATATACTGTATTATCTAGAAGCGTCCCTTTTTCGAGACGTTCAAGTAACCGTTTTGACGCAATGCAAGCCCGGTTTCCGGCACGCGCCATGTTTCCAGAGATCTTATCAAAGCTTTTAAGTCGACCGACCGGTCTATGGGGAAATGCGTTAGTTTTTGGACAGAGCGCCATCGGTAGCACTAAGAAAGCTTTCGCTTTAAACAAATTCAGTTGAAGTCTCGCGTTCGTCCTGCGCATTTTCTTATGTGTCCCATCCTGCCGTGCCAATAAATTGTACCCAAAATCATTTACGCTGGTTGCACATTTCAATAAATAGCTACAGTCTATACGATAAGGGAAACGAGTCATGTCAAACTAGGTCTCTTTCGATCGGCATGATGGATAAAGGTTTCAACTTCTTGACCATAGTGGAGCCCAAGCAGCTTTAATTCACAGATTTCAAAAGGTGCATGCTATGGAACACCAGCTTCATTAAAAAAAAACTTTGAAGGAGAGCCGTTCCGCGACATCTTTCTGCGCCACATCCTATCCCCAAAAGGACACGATCACTAGGCGAGACATACAGCCCCCTCTTCTGAACTTTTTTAGGGACACAAACCTTTGTAACTGAATGGTCCGTTTATTGGTGCCACGGCGAATAGTTTTAAATGGTGTCACTGCGGCGAAGCAATTGCCGGCCCATCTCGCAAGGCTAGGTCTTCCCGTTTGCTAACTCACTCGCGTCGCTCGCCTCTCGCTCACTCACTCGCTCGCTCACTCACTCACTCACTCACTCACTCACTCACTCACTCACTCACTCACTCACTCCTCACTCACTCACTCACTCACTCACTCACTCACTTTCTCACTCACTCACTCACTCACTCACTCACTCACTCACTCATCACTCACCCCTCCCCCCCTCACTCACTCACTCACTCACTCACTCACTCACTCACTCAGTGTTTAGTGTAGTGGTTTGTTTCAAGAAGAGTTAGGTATAAACCAACAGCAATGGAAACAATATATTTTGCGTTATCCTTTTGAGAAGGCCACACGCGATTGTGTCTTGAAAAGTGCAACACTCCAGGTAGTGCAAACAAACTGAACCACTTCAGCGAGAAATATCGTCGATATCACTTTTATGCGATTCAACAAATCCACTAGCTTTACGGAACGGGTCATCATCGCAGAGAACTTCCTGGTCAGGCGCTATACATCGAAATTTCTGATAGAAATAGTGTGCCCAGATATCTGAGCCCATAGGGCAGTGCTCAAGTTGTCAATAATTGCATTTAACGTCCCTCAGGTTTAAACAGTGCAAAATGTTCTTTAGAAAGTATTTCATTATTCGAATGACTGAACCTTTCTTACACCGAAACGTGCGCGCTCCGAAACGTCCGCGTACTTATAGGTCCGTGTACCGAAAATACTATCGAAATGATCTGTGCCGAAAAAGACCGGAACCGAGCTCGGAGCCTTTTAGGTGGCTTTCTTATAGGACCCGTCGAGCTGTGTTCCCGCGACTTTTGGTCCAGGACATCTTCTCAGAAACCGCAGGAAAACAAGAAGGAGGAGGAAGAACTAAATTGAATTGAAATGGACTCGAAGGTTATCAACGAAGACTCGAAGAATGGACTCGAAGATTGTCATGCGGGGCCCGCCACTATTTCCTTACCTGTCACGAGTTCGTCAGCTTTCGTGTGAAGGTGAGGTTTAAGCTCCTACCTTCAACTTTGGATGCGGGCAGCAAGTACACTCAAGAACTTTTTTTTCATATGGTCGGGAGGGGCCCCTGACAGCTGTAAGCCCGGGGCTGCAGCCCCCGTAGCCCCCACCTTAATCCAGCCCTGCACGCACACAACACACACACGCACGCACGCGCATACATAGAGAGAGTAAGAGAGATTCGGCCGCGGGCCTGGCTATAACGCTTCGTTCGGAGCGATGCCACGACGATTCAGTGTTTAAAAACACAGGAGCAAGGAACTTGGTTCATTGCAAGAAAATTACTGTCCAAAGAAAAGGGGAGCCATGGATGGCTGTCGCACTACTTGCCGTTATGTTGGTTACGCAAGCGGCCTATCCCCCGCACGTTATTTTGCTGAAATAGCGACCGCTGGTCTTCCGTTCGCTAAACGTGGAACCGGTTTAGCGTACGGCGCATGCACAGTGCGAAAGACGAAAGAAACAGTGTTCGCTAACTCATTGCATACGGCTGCGTGCGCTATTGTAAAATTTTTGGCGTCATCTGGTGTACGTGAGCGCAACCGGTGCAACTAGTCAATCGCGATTAAAACGTGCCGTGTATCAGCGGCGATGCGTCGCGCGCGCTCAAAAAGTCAATCGCTCTTCGCTTCAATCCGGATTGAAAGTGCCCGTGTGACTGGAGTATACAGGGAAGTGCGTTCATGTAACTCGTGTAACTGGGAGGTTGGTTTAAAATACACGCCTTCGCTCTGTACTCTGGGCATATTCTTTCGTCGGCCGCACTCCACCTGCCCAATAGAGGCGGTGTTGAGTTGACGCAACGGCCTTTCAGTCGTGTAAGGCTTGTCTTGTCGAGCCTTGTGTAATGCACGGGTTATGCATATTGTGAGGCTGCTGAGACCACCGGCTGCAATCGCTTTCACCAGCGCTCCAGTTGAGTATCAATCTGTAAAATCTGGCGTGTTTCTCTATAAAAAGAAGAGCGTACGTGCCACTGGGGAACTCAAATGATGCAACAAAGGTTATTTTTAAAATGCACTCGGAATTCGGTACTGCCACTTTTTTTTTTCAAAATCACTCAGCACATGGTTTACAAAAGATGGTAGAGGTTTTTAAAAATATAAATATAATTTTCCCGTAACAATTATATTCCGCAGTATAAAATCAATTCGCCCAGCGCAATTGAATATTTCAAAACGCACTCTAACGTTTAGGAAAGGGGACATTTTTATGAAGGAAAGGACATATTTACAGTGGGGACCTCCCTGGATATTAGGAAGGCATTCGATTTCATTGGAAAGAACATACTACAATAAAAAAATTTGTGGTGTTCGTGAAGCGCCCAGTTTGCTTGTATGAACCGGTCTATGAAAAAAATCACAACTTGGAATTGAAACATGCGTGTCCAAGAGCGCTCCCTTTAGGTCGTTTGCTCTTTTGCGTTTACATTAACGATGCCATGCGGATACCTTTAACTTCAAATATTGGCGTTTACTCCGACGAAAGCAATGTTTTCTTTTCTGGCCTTAATCTCTAATTAGCAGATGGAGATGAAAATTACTGCCTTTGAGAGCTGCTCGATTGGCTCAATCATAATGGAATTTTTCCTGTATAAACACGAAAGTGATTGTTTTTCGCCTAAAGAGTAAGCATATTATTCGTCACGTGAAGTTTAAAATAAAAGATAAGCGCTGATAACCGCTTCGTTTCACACCTTTTAGGTGCTCACTTTACGAACGACTTAGGTTAGTGTCCAGGGTTTATACGCCGACGAAAATATGCCCTACCAGTAGCAGTTAAGAAACAATTGCGCTGTTCGGAAGTTTACTAATGTTACTAATTTCTATTATGGAGAACCTGCTACAAATTAAATCTGACTGATTTTCGTAAGTTAAACTTTTTTTTCAGAAGGGGTATTTTCCCGCTCCCGATCCACTAGCCGCGTTGAGCGAAAAATGTCTTAGCCTTCTGAGGTTTACCCATATATCTTTGGGTTCTCTAGTCTACTATAAATACAACATCACCCTACTACATTAACTAACAAATATGTCCTTGGGGAGGTTTCGAAGAAATTTGCTAGTTTGGCGCAAACCAAGAACCAATTCTGTTAGTAAAATCGACATCCAGGTAATGTTCTTGTTTAACGCTTTTACTTTCTATTACGAGGCGCTAAACAACGCGATGAATATTTATCAGGTTTAAAAGTACAATTACGCAACCTATGCTTTTTTGTGCAAATGTGATATTTTCACGAAGCCAAAGTCGACGTAGTTGTCTTGACGGAACAAACAAGTTTATTGGAGCGAACTTGTGCTCCCCTAACAACTCAAAGAATACACAGGCGGCGAAGCAGCAGTCTACAGAGTGACGCGCGCAGGCGAGTGCCGGCGAGTCGGATACCGCGGTGTCTGTTCTGTGGGCATTTATCCCTCGGCGCGACTTTCGTGGAACCGTCGAATTACATCCAGAACACTGTAGATCACAGAAGATTATTCTACGCTGGTGACGTCAGTTCACCGCACTCCCCCTATCAAAGGAGATAACACGTGCGGCATAAAGAATAAAGAATGGAACACGCGCTTCACTTGGCCCGCGGATAACACAGCAAAAAGAAAACATAAGTGAATAAATCCACTGCATGGTTAGCGGCAATATAATAGGTTATATGCTCGTGGGTATCGCTGGTATTCCACTTTGCTTTGCTCTAGTTTATCCATAAAATTTATCCTACAACAAAACTGTATATGTTAAGGAATCTACCGTTTGTGGTTTTGCTCTGTTTGTACAAATGAGAGTGTTCAGAGTAAGATTTATTTATGCAAAACTGCCCCCCCCCCCCCTATTTTTGACTCCTGCTGTGGTTTTGCAAAGTGTTTTGTGAGTACTAGGTGTTGACCCCGTCAGGGGACAAGGACGTCACCTCTTGACGCGCCTCCTAGGCAGTTTACATTTTGTTTTTCCGACCAAAAAATTAAGCTATACTTCTACTAATCACTTCTCAAATTCACTGGTTTTGGGAGGGGTTGAAACACTGTAATACGTCGAAGTGAGTGCGCGAAGTTGGGCGCCTCAAATGACTGCTTACGTAGTATCGGACAGTTCAAACGTGGGGGTTCCTGAAAATACTTGTTTCCTGTTCACAGTTCCAATTAACCCGAAATTGTATGGTGTGAAGAGTGGATGCAATAAGGCAGAAAGTCATTCATTTCCTGCTGCTGTTGTCAGGAAGTGATTGGGTAGAGCATTCGGTCAAAACGTTCCAATAATACAAATGCCTCGCGTCCCAGCAACAGATGTGGCTTTGCTTTGCCGTGCTATGCTTTGTGGCTTTGCTTTGCCGTGCTTTGCTATGCCATGGCAGCACGAAGGCTGCAATCCATGTCCGCCAAAAGAATCGCAAAAGAACGACCAAACCCGTTTCTGCAAAGAGCGAGAACTCTTGTACTTAGTTCTTCACTCTGAGGTTTATTGATCTAACACTGAGCCCCGCTGAACACCGGGGAGGCCTCACCGCAGTTCTTGCGGAATGCGTCGATGCAGTTTTTAGGGATGTTGTTCAGAACCGCTCTGGTCACCCATAGCATGCAGACTGTAAGAGAATGGGCATAGGAATGATACTTCATCTTCTGTGCGTTCGTCGATGCCACAAACGTATGCCACTTATATTAGGCAAGTATTACGAGTGATATCGTGGAACATTTTTTGAAAAAACTCAGCACAACTTACGGTTATCCAGGAAGTACGGGGTCATCACGACCATGCAGGTGCTGTAATCAGAGTACGTCATGTTTGCAGTGTATACATGACAGTCATCTGAAATGAAAGCATGTTCTTGGGGTAATTATGTAACCAGAGGAAGAAGAAAGGGAAGAGCATCCTTGACACTTGCTTCTGCTTAGATTACTTTGATGCGTGTCTGTATAAACACAATTTAAATTGCCTATACAGAATTAATATCAAATGCATTTTGAATGGCGATTCGACAACTCTTTATTTAGTCGCGAATTGACGAACTGCGCTCGGTGAACCAAATGAAAAAAATCTAAAGCTACATTTACCATTATTCAGAATTATTTACATTTATCATGCCGGAAGGAATACATTCATATCGGGGATGACGAACAGAGCACTGTCTGTTCCGCAACGGCTTTATGACGCGGATGAAATGATTTCACGCAACGGCTTCGTGTTGTTTACAATAAAACAGTAACTCATAGTCATTTATAATAAGTTAATGAGATAAATTCCAGCCGCCCATGCAGTCACTTGAGCAGCACAATATCATGAAACGTGTTCCCAGATGACTCCAAACACCACACGTTACAGCCGCTTTCTGTTACCGGGACCACCCTACGGAAGCTGTTGTAGCGACAGCACACGGGAAATCACAATTATCTACCACTGCACGATGAAGTAACCAATTATGACAAGTAAATATAACCTCACGTGAACTCCGTTGGTCAGTACTTCCACACGTGTACATTACATAAAAGAGGTAGAGCGTACGGAGAACTCGCGATAAGTTCGGCTTTGCCACAATAAAGCATTCCCTCTCAAGAACCCCAACAGCTCTCAGTAAATTAGCAGTGTCTATTCGCATTTTCCTTTATAGCAGTTGGCTTTCGATAATTATTTAATGCTGGGTAGGACAAAATGAAGACTTCCAATAAAATAAAGTGGACAGGCCCAGGGGCATAAACCGCCACCTTGATTTTGATTCACGTGTTAGTCTTAGTCTTTTCCCCCAAATTAGCACAAATATTTTCTCTCAAAATCTTTTGCATTTGCGCTGCAGTGAAAGGACTCTGCAATTTACTCCTAAGTCCGACGCCTCGCGCTATTTTATAATCACTTGTTATTGATTATTCTATCCTAATTACGTGTTATTGAAATGATTTTGTTATCACCACCGCTCCATTAGGTTACCATGAGTTCTTTACTGTAGTATTTGCTCGTTTATTGCTATTGATTGTAGGAATGGTATGGTCAGCTTTTTCTCAGTCCCCTGCATTCAAGGACTGGCTCAGATTGGCCGCTGTGTAATTTGGGGCGGCCTCTCTATGAGTTTGTCCCTCATCTGTGACGCGTTTTGTACCTTAAGCGTCATTTATAAACACGCTGGGGTGGAATCGGTGGGCTCACCTCAAGTGATATTTGGAGTCACTAAAGAACACTACACGTTTCCTAAGACAGTTATGATACTTTCGATTGTGCGTGCTATGATAAAGCCAAATGTCCCGCTCGTTCATTGAGAAAGCTGGTGAATGTACACGGGCCGTTAATTCACATGCCTGTAGTGGGAGGGCAGCAAGGTTTTTTCTACGTAGCGCTAAATATATTCTTAGGAGCACCGCTTTTCCCTGAGTCAAATAATAATGCGTTTGAAGCTAACAAAAATGCCTGCTGACTTTTCCTAGCCAATTCCGCTATTACACTTTGGTTAGCTAACGAAAAATAACCAAATCAGTGAAATAATCATAATTTATTGTGCTATTAAAATTAACTTCGTCTAGTATGTTGCTCATGTGTGCATAAACTTGGGCAGAATCAAGCCATGCTAAAGTGCTTCTGCTAAAGAACTAGACAACAAAGAAAGAAGGGTATTTTCATAAAGTTTGAAAGGATAAAAATACAGGGATTTACCTCCATCCATAGTGTAGATGGCTGGTCTGGACTGTCTTCAATGAATGTAAAAGAAGAGACTTCTGCGACCATGTAAACGAGCAAAATAAAGAAAATTGGATCTGCTATTTCCGCGCTGAAATTTATTCTAGGTAATTATTGCCATTTCCTTTTCCGTTTGTGTTTTGATCCCTGCAGTTGTATTTTTCCACCAAATTTGCAGATGTGAAACTAAAGCTCGGTTCCGAATGTGCACAGAAATGAACGCCGCAGTACTTGTTTAGTATTACGGACCATACCACCCGACAGCGCTATAACGAAGGATAACTTGTAATAAATAATATCCAAACTGACAATGTATGTTTACCTCCACATAACTATGAAAGGTTACCAATATCTGGTCAGCAGAACCACGATCAGCAGATGACAGGCACCACCACAAGCCACACACAAAACCCCAAGAGCGTGTTCACTCACACATTCGCCACGGTTATTGCACTGGTACATGCATTCGACTGTACATGTGCTCCAAAGTAGGAGGTGTTGATCTGGCCAGTCAGCTCAGCGGATTGTTAAAACTGTTGGCTGACATAACTTCTTTCCGCAGGTTTTCGAACTCAGTGCAGCCTTTGGACTTCACTTCTGAAGGCGTGAAGTTCTTTTTGCCCGCTCTTTGATTCAAATTACCCGTTCAAAAAAACCCCAACAGTTTTACCCGATAAGCCATACCTCAGCCACGGGAGTCATTATTTATTCCTTCAAATATTGAGCACCAAAAGACGAACTGATAAAGTTCGGTATTCCCACAGAAGGCGGCCTCAAAAACTATTTGTCTCATCGATAGGAAATGTGCTTTCAGTGTTAGGCCAGGGTTTAACGTTTTGATACACCAATTATCTCGATGTTTACATCATAACTGCGTTTGTGTTTGATTGCTGCCAGTTTATTTTATACAAAGGAAACAAAAAATAATAAACTTTTGTTCGGCACTGGACTTTAACTGACCTCATACCTGCGTTATAAAACACAATACTCTATTTGTATCGTCGAACGCAGTGAACGAGTGGGTCCAGCCTGAAAACTTACGGGAAATTGGGTTATTTTGTTCTTACGGGTGAGCGTGCCTTCTGCTCTAATGGCGCAACTGATAGTGTCGGCGTGTAAACGTAAGTATACAAGATAGAATCAGGGTAAGACAATGAGGAAGGCTTATATGACTCAGAAGGCAAACGTCACAAAACTGAAAGCACATTATTCAGAACATGAGCCCCATTTGGCGAGGGACATTTTAGAAATAGTTTTATTCCCCAGATCGCAAAAGACAAGTCCCTCGATCTGAGGACGCGGTCTGAGGATAGATTAGGTGTCCACACAGGACACCACTCTAAAAAACGGCCACCTCGCAGTAGGCACTGGCTATTCTCGCTCTTGCAGTGGAAAGTAACACAAGTTCCATGATGGCCAACCGCACAAAAAAACTGGACGAAAACGATGAAAAAGCAAAGAGAGAACAAGCGCTGATTTTCAACTGTTAGCCCATCATGCAACAGTTCCAACGAGCCCAGCTTACAACACTCCTGCAATATAGCAGATTCCCTAACGAATTTCCTTACCATAACTCATTCCCAGAGAAAACGCCTTTTCTGAACAGCCGCCAAACTGCACAAAATTTGCAGAGCATGCTGGTGTTCTGTGTAGTAATCTATTCGACTCATTCGACTCATTCGACTAAGTGATTTCGCATCCTGGCCACAAGCAAACATTTTAAAGGCCTTTGATTCCAGAAAACTATTACTTGTGAAAACAGCCATTGCTTCATTCCACAAATCCTTGACCCAGCGCTAACTTCCCGCTCTATAGATGTTGTCAGTTAAGATGGGGTGACCATGAAAGTGTAATTAGCAGTAACTAAAGTTTGGAATTGATAGTCAGCGCTAGTGTCTGTGTGTCTTCTTCTTCGCTGTCCTCGTTTAATAAGCGCTGTTTCCCAGTTACGTAATTAGCTCTACCCGACAGGCCGCCTATAAAAGGGGCAATGACAGAAAGACATGCAAAAAAAGAGGGACGTCAGTACGCGGTAGCTAGCACGGGAAGTTGGTGTCGCATAACCTTATAACCGTTTGAGGGATTCTCCCGCATGGATGCACTTGAAATCCATGATACTGGGTGTACGTGCCAGAGGAACGACCCCGTAGAGTGCACATGCATGCCGTTTCGTCATTCATTTCTGGGCCTTCATGTCTCTCCGTACCTTAAGAAACAACGTGACGTAACCTTTTACTGATATTTTCCTTACAAACGTCGTCCGGGAAGCTTGGGCCCGTCTAACATGTTAAAGGAGCCATGAAGACAAAACACAAGTTTGGTTCATTCAAAAGACGGCCTCGTTAGGATCATACTGACACCGAGTTTTAACATAAACATCGCTCAAATAAGCTACATAATTAGGAAAAAAGGGAATGGCCATGCGACCCACTCGCTCATTTCCCGCAACTGAACCTATGATGTCATTCGAGCCTGCTCTGCGATTGGCGGAGGCCGGCAAAAGCAAACGCAAATTAGGCTGAGCTTATAAGCTTGCAGAACGAGCTATTTGTGCTTAAATTTAGGGCACATTCTTTTAAAGCAATAAGCAATAGGGAGCAACACAAACAGCGGAAGTTACGAAAGCACGGGTAAACATATGATGCGTACTGCTGTTGCTACTGCGCGCCCTATGCTTGGTTTAGCTGCACAGCACTGCGGGGCTTCGGGGTTGTCTCAGACGACACTGGCCGATTGACGCAAGCAACGGTGTCTTACGTGAACATATTTGCCGAGCGAGCACTGTTTCACGAAACGATTATTTTCTCCCAGAACAAAAACAAGCCAGGTTTAAATACGGACAAAAACAAACCAAAGGCGGAAAACGGCTTGCCACGGTATAATGGCGCCATCTAGGTTGCAGTAGAATACCTCGACGCAACACCCGCCGTACAGGGTAGAGACACCCTTTGAACGGTCCCGTGCCGCTGCAATTGGGTCAACGTGCTCAACGCGTTGTTGTTTCCGTTTCCCACGAGAACCAGCAACGCAAAAACACATACGATGATTCAAACTTCGCCAGTAAACTGCGTTGCAGCGATAATTTTAGCGCGGTTTTTGATGCAATGACTTGCTTCGGCGGCGTGCGAGCGACACAAAAATGGCGGCGCCAGCGTATATGTGTCTCCACCCTGCACGACGGACGCGTGAATCAAGGCACCCTAGGCTGCAGAGCGATCGGTTCATGTGATGTCATTGCAGCCCACAAAAACACATGATTTAGCGGGAGAATCAAAATTTTAAGTTAAATTGAATAATTTCTCAGTGAATAAAGCATCGTTTGTATCCGGACAAGCGCTGGGGGCCCTATAAAACACGAAATCTTTCGAATAAAAAAACTTGTATTTTGTCTTCATGGCTCCTTTAAGAGAATGGGCGCCAAGAAAGCCCTTGTGGGTAACAATAGAGCAACTGACGGGCGGGTGCCGTTGAGGCCCATGAAGTGCCAAGCGTAGCCAGTGTTCCTCGTGCTGGGGTCAAATTTCGTCCTGGTCGCGTTGAGGCACTGGTAAGTGGGGCAGTCGCTGGACCCGTAGGCCACCACCAGCTCCGGTAGTGCTCCGATTGCCTGCGCGTCAAGATACCGCGCTGGCACTGCAGGGTGAACAGATAACTTACTACTTTCTTTTTCACAGCGATGGCGTTCGGCCAAGAAACTAATGCATGTGCCCATAGACCGGTTGGTAGACCGAAAAGCTCTGACAAGTCTGGACACACGGCGCGTGCCGTAAACCGGGCTTTCACTGTGTCGAAACGTCGCTTGAAAATCGCGAAAAAGGAATGGTTCTCGATAAAACAATACACGCATCGATCATGAAAAACGAGAACAATAGTAGACACACGTCTCATAAAATATGTATTGGTATGACTTTAGATCAATCTTAACGCCTGTACTTATGCGCGAAAATCGTCAAGGGGTTCGTTCTTCGTTTGTTATTTGGGCTTGTAAGGTTTGACGATAAATTTGGCGCACCTTTACTAAGGGAATGTGAGACGCACGTTCAGCTTGCATACTTTTCTCAACTTTCTTGAGACGAAAAACGTAAGCTGTTTTTGTTTACATTAAGACCGATTTATCCTGTCAGCGTCCACCGTATTTGTAAGGGTGTTTGCGTACGCTCACTCGATATTGCTCGGTTTGCCAAGAGTTTGAAAATATTACGGATAAACAGGTTACAACACACCTCTAGGTGTGAAGCGTTACGAGTTGCGCAGAAGTATTTGCATGCTTAAGTACTTGCACGCTGAAACGAAGACGCACATGATGCTTGCTTGCCTGATTTAGCCCTAGCAAAATCAATTGTTCTTTGTAGGCCAAGTTCCTTCATACGGAGTGATCCGTGTGGCAACGGTGGTTGAAAAGGCATATGCCCATGAAAGCGCATGCTTTTCGTAATGAGGACAGAAAACGTGTAAAATAATGGCGTGCATTATGCTTCATGTGACGTGGAAACCAAGGCGCAACACGCATTCGCTGTAAGAAAGCAGAACGAACCTTTCTTTTATCAGACTACTTTTATTACGAACCCCCGAATTTCACTTCTCCTTCTTAAAGTAAAGCTCCTCCTATTTTGAACGTAAATGATTTGCAGCCTACTAGCTTGCCAATCCAACAGCACTGTTTATTGTACGTTATTTCCAGAAACACGGAATACATTATCACTTAAAATCCAAAATTAATGAAGTGGTAAGCTCACAAAAAACTCCGATTCCTAACAAAATTAGAGAACAGCCTGATTTATGCAAGGTTAATTTAAGGCATGTCTTTAACTGAGATAGTTCCGCGAAAAAAAGGCCCCGCCAATGCACAACGAGCAATCGATTCACGCGTACGCATTAGCTTGTGTCAAAAGATTTACGAAGCCAAGTTTCTTTTGGCTGAATCTTTTCGAGGTCCAAACCTACATAAAATCCTAGCCATAACCCTCTGAAAGATTGAATTACAGTTACCTGTAATTCAATCGGTGCATGTTAGCAGCACTGCGGATGGGATAGTTTTTAAAATATACTTGGCAAGTCCATTTGAAGAAAATAATTTTTCAAGGTATGTACGGGCAGCCTTGAATTGTGAAATGTTTCCCATGCTAGAGTAAATTTGGTGAATCGCTTTTTAAACCGAATCTTTCTGCTAACTTTCTGCCAGATTTGAAAGGGGCTGCTGCTGCTAGGGGGATACATGCGGCGCATTGTTTACTACGCTTACAAGGCCAAGCGCATTTTCCGCAGGTACCCATGAACGAGTCGCGGGGGCCACCAGGTAACGCTCCCTTTCACGGGCCACACGAGAGGACGGCCGGGGAAGCGACTGGTGGGGAAGGGGGCGCTAGGACAAACCCAGTTTCTACATGCATCACGTTCTCGGAGCTCGGAGCTGGTGACGACATCGCCGGGAATATTGAACCCTCTGAACTTCTTTTTCCATACATCTGCTATCACTCGACGCTGTACCCAACTACGCAGAGCACTATAACACCATAAAAATGTCACACGCAAGTTCATATGTATGCCAAATTTAAAGTTTCGCTTTACGTCAATTATCAGTGTGCGTGAGAACCACAAATAATATGTGATCTGTAAAATATTTCGCGCTTTTTAATTAACTGATTATACTTCTACGCTGAATCCTTAGGGACTCTATGGATGAAAGGGTATGGGTGATTCTAGGATGCTGCAGGTGACTACGACAAAATATGATTAATATTGGCACGAGCAGAAAGGAAATGCCAATTCATAAACATATCCGTTATCAGGGTCATCAGAGAGTGGGCAACAAACACCAACTACAACCTTACCGCGAATCCGTTTACGGGCTGAGGTTTTCCGGGGATACAACCATATTCGAAGTAATAGCAAGCCCAGAACGTGAAAATATACTTGCACGTTTCGTATATAAACCAAGCCATTTTAGGCTTAATGCACACACTACGTTGGTTTCGCTCCAAGATATGAACTTGCAAATGCAAGCAAGAAGTCCCCCATAGAAATTGAGGGTGGCTTGTAAGGGTCTACAGCTGCGCTTCCCTGGGCGGTATAATTGACAATTGTTAGCTTCCTGTAGGGCTCAGCGGAAATGGTGTCCTGTCTCTCCTTTTTGGCGCAAATTGCCAGAAACGCTCGTGTGTTTATCGCTTCACGCACGTGAAAAGGAAGCATTTAGAAGAAGGAAACAGAAAAAAAATGCATTTTCAAACGTTTAGAGCCGTAAATCTAGCATTGGGCGACGCGCAGAGTACTATATTTTTATGAGCGGTGCAAAATATACTACCAGTCTGCCGAAATGACAACGATGGGGAAATGCAAAGATCCCAAAATGAAGCCCACCATCAAACCAACCCACCCAGAAACTGCGCTGTTTTTGCGAACACGTTTGTGATCGGAACGGTTATTAACCTTAAATTGGGCTCACTAGTCCGTCACTGATGCGGGAATTCCACAGCTTCCTGTAGTGCTCAACCGTTTAGTCGTTAGACAGAAAGTTACATTTTCTGTCTAATTTTGCACGTCCCATGCGCCCCTCTACAAATCCAATCTGCTTCGACCATGACGGAATGGCGCAATAGGCTACACGCAGGCTTCATAACGCGATGGACCCAGATCCAGGGAAAGCGTTCTAATTTTTCTTGGCTTTCACCCCCCGACCATCATCATCGTCAGAGAAAGTTGGCTTTAGTGCAGTGTGTTTTGGGTGGACTACACAACGGCATCAGTGAGAGGCTGAACGCATTTGTTTAAATAAGGGGGGACCTATCGGAAGTGCTCGAAGGTCCCCGTTCGGTTAGTGCTGCGTGAGGTCAAACCCAACCTCAATTGAAATTAAATCCTTATGGGAGGTCAGGTGTAGCTGAATGCAGGTTTTTCAACCTGTGGAGTGAAGGCGGGAATATCTTTTTGAACCTTGGTAGGTAAAATATAAGTTCGGTGAAGTAAAGTTTGAAATGTGTTATACTGGAGTGGCTTGCCAGCGTTGGTTGTTTAGCATTGGTAACGCACACTGGTAACGGTGTCTTGAGAGGGTGACATCGGTGAAAAAATCATTCCTTTAACTTTGTATTGATTCAGTAAGCAGAAATACAGAAATACTCGGTTTAATGCGAAAAATTGGCTGAATCAAATTGAAAGAGAGAGGGCAAACCAAATGCCGTTCCCAACATTACCTGGGTTTTAGATCAGGGGTGCTAATCACAGAAGACCCGGGATTCCCGAAACTGGGCATCCACAAGCCCGAGACGACGGCCCCGTAACATCACGGTAAAATTTCAAGGCGGAAGTAAAATACTTTGAAATGCGATTCATGCTATTTCGTGATTACTGAGGTCACGTGACCGACCCAGGGCAGCGCGCTCCGAGGAGGCACACCCGTCGCCGTGGCTCAGTGGCGTTTGCGCTGCTGAGCACGAGGGTCGCGGGTTCGATTCCCGGCCGCGTCGGCTGCTTTTCTGACGAAAGCGAAAAGCAAGAACGCCCGTGTGCAGGAGGTTTCGCGCACGTTAAAGATCCCCAGGTGGTCAAACTAGGGCGCGCCTCATCACCTGCGTTGCGTCGGCGTGTTAAACCCTATATGCAATCAACAAAATCAAAATCCCAGGAGGCGAGACTAGAGCGCGACGCCTTTTTGTAGTGCGCTCTCTCTCCCCTGTTGCCTACTGGAATCAAGCAAATCCAACTACTTTATTATACGGCGGGTTTATTTTATTAATTTGCATTTCACTACAATGTTTATTTATTTTCAGGCGCTCATAGGAGCTTTATGTTTGATATTTTTCCGTAAGAAAAAGTTTCTGTCAACAGTGCGATACAATGCAATCACGTGACTATGGCCTGCTAGCAAAAAAGAAAGCGGGTTATGTAAACGCGCCATATTCAAAATAATTGCTTATGGGTATTGCAATATTGAAATACTCCACCAGCTTTCCGATACAGAAGTTCCTCGCGGCACTTAAGTCTGCTTACATGCTTAGAAGGCAAAAGTCTGGCGATATGGAGTGACCAGATATTGTCACAATGAAAAGGGTGCTTCAAAGCTGAAGCTCGTAGCTGTGCAGCTCACGGCGTACTTTCTGTTGGCGCGCTTCCCCCATGTGCTTTGCTAGAATTTGTACCTGCTCTGTTCAGGTATCTGTTAGGTGCTAAAGATACTTGTTAAGTGCTAGTTATGTCAAGATACATGTTTGAAACTAAAGGCGTGATTTCAATTAGCTTGATTTCAATTAGAACATCGTTGATGACTCCGCTGGCTCAAGCGGGCTCCATGTGGTAGCCTTTTATACGCAACTTCGCAACCTATAAAAGCAAAGTACGCTTCCGCAAGGTGTCAACTTTTAGGTCCACTTCCTCTTGTAGTATATATTGATACGTGGTAAAGCTTGTACTTACAATGGTGTATTTACGATACTCCTTCAGAGGCTAATCTATTACAAACACGGTAGAAGAGAACACCACGCACGCCACGGAACGAACGCGCTTCTTGGATGATGATCCCGGCTAGCAGAGTACATGTTATAGCGTCCACTTTGCGGGGAATTCAATTAATGCCCCCGTAACACAACCCCCCGGTGGTAGAAGCGCCATCTCGTTGCTTCCAGGTAAATCTGTAGGTTGCGATCGGTATGGCCTTAAGACGCGCGGACGTGGACGACGTCTTTTTGTGGCAATCGGGATGAGTCTGACGGAACCAGCAGGGCGATTTCGTAATTGACTTCAGTCACTTGGCGTACGGCACGATACGGGCTATAAGCTTTTCTGAACGCCTTACGTGGCGTGCAGGACACCAGAGTAGCACCAGGCATCCAGGTGCAAAGTGGCGGGTGCTGTGGCGGCTGTCGTAGCGACCCTTTTGAGAGCGCTGGGACGAAGCGAGCCTGACGCGAGCAATGTTGCGGGAAAAGTCAGCGCGGGCGATGGCGTATTGTGCATATATGGAAGGTGGCATGGGGTATTCAAATAAAGTGTCCAGCGGTAACGTCGGCTCTCGGCCGAATAGGAGGTAGAAGGGAGAGAATCCGGCAGTATCAAGGCGGGACGAATTGTAGGAAAATGTTATGTAAGGCAGGGCAATGCCCCAGCCACCATGGTGGTTAGAAACGTACATTGAAAGCCTATCTGTTAAAGTCCAGTTAAGGCGCTCTGTGAGGCTGTTGGTTTGAGAATGGTTGGTGGTAGTAACCGCGTGAACGATTGCGCATGAGCGGAGGATGTCGTCGACTACTCGGGAAAGGAAGTATCGTCCGCGGTCTGTCATGAGAGCTGGCGAAGGAGCGCTGTGGTGTAACATGACGTCGTGCAGGAGGAGGAAATCGGCGACATCGATTTTCGCAGCTGTTGGAAGAGCAGCCCACGTGATTGCGTATCGTGTCGAATAATCAGTGGCCACTGCAATCGACTTGTTGCCCGTTCGCAGACCGGGGAAATGGACCAAAGACATTTGAACAACTCGGAAGAATGGCACAGTAGGTGTATCTAGCGGCTGAAGAAGACCGGCGGGTTAGCGTGGTGTAGGCAACTTTTCTGCGTTGGCCACATGTCACAGGCGCGACCGTAACGGCGAATCCAGGGGTAAAGCCCCGGTCGGAAGAAAGAAGCCGGCGTCCGACGCGTGAATGAAAGGTCCGGGAAACCCCTAGACGGCCAGCTGTTGGAAGGTCGTGGTGCTCAGGTACTACAGGAAGCAGATGAGGACCATCCCGGGCGGACATTGCGACGATTAGACGGACGCATCCTTCATTTGGAACAACCGCAGTGAAGGGTCGGAAGGGGCAGCGGTTAAGCGGTCGATGATCCTGCTCAAGGAGGCGTCAAGGCGCTGCTCAGCAGCAAGCTGTTGAAAGGAGAAATAGAAATATCGAGGTGGCGAGTGAGTCCGAACTTGTAAAATCGGGAGGCTCGACTGGGTAGCGCGATAGACAGTCAGCATCTTGATGTAGACGACCGGATTTATAGACAACAGAATATGAGTATTCCTGCAGCCGCAGGGCCCAAAGCCCGAGGCGTCCGGTAGGGACTTTCAGACGCAAGCCAGCATAGCGCCTGGTGATCTGTCACGAAGGAAAAGTATCGACCGTAGAGGTATAGGCGAAATTTGGCGACAGCCAAACTAGGGCAAGGCACTTCCGTTCGGTAATAGAATAATTTCGTTCAGCTGCGTCAGCAGGCGGCTGGCCTAGGCAATAACGCAGTCGTGGCCGGATTGGCGTTGAGCCAAGGCGGCTCCAATGCCGTGGCCACTAGCGTCAGTCCGTACTTCCGTGGGAGCGGCCACATCGAAGTGAGCTAAAATGGGCGGCGTTGTGAGGCCAGATATCAGGGTCTTGAAAGCCTGAGCTTGCTCACTGCCCCACGAAAAGACGGAATCCTTTTGAGAAGGTCGGTGAGAGGGCGGGCGATATCAGCGAAGCCTCAGATGAAGCCACGGAAATAGGAGCTTCGAACGTCTTCGATGACGTTCGAAGACACAAAACTTCGAACGCCTTTCGATGACCGGGGCACCGGAAAATCTCTAACCGCCTTGATCTTGTCGGGGTCAGGCTGCACTCCATTAGCGTCGACAAGGTGGCCCAAGATAGTTCGCGCCTGGCGAATTGACATTTCTCGGAGTTAAGTTGTAGATTCGCCTGACGGAAAATAGCAAGGATTTAGGACAGGTGATGATGATGAGTCTCGAACGATGGAGGAAAGATAATGACGTCATCGAGGTAGCACAGGCATGTGGGCCATTTGAATCCCCGCAGAAGAGAGTCCATCATGCGTTCGAAGGTAGCTGGCGCGTTGCATAGGCCGAAAGGCAAACCTTGAACTGATCTAATCCGTCTGGGGGTGACAATGGCGGTCTTTTCCTCGGTGCAGCTCATCGACTGCAATCTGCCAGTAACCTGAGCGTAGGTCAATGGACGAAAAGTACTTGGCACCGTGTGGACAATTTAAGGCGTCGTCGATTCTGGGTAGAGGGTAGACGCCCTTCTTGGTTACTCGGTTCAGGTGGCGGTAGTCTACACAGAATTGCCAAGTACCATCTTTCTTTACCAAAACCACCGGTGAAGCCCAGGGACTGCAGGAAGGTTCGATAATGTCCTTGGCGAGCATCTTGTCAACCTCTTTCCGGATGATGCCTCATTCAGTATGGGACACACGGTACGGACGCCGATGAATGGGTAGCGCATCACCTGTATCGATTCGACAAGTGACTGTAGAACTTTGCCCCAAAGCTTTGTTGCCAAAGTCAAAGACGTCGGTAAATGATGCCAGAAGACAGCGCCCGTGGCTTGCTTGTGCGGGTGACAGCGTTGGGCTGATCATTGGTGCGAATGTATCTGCAGTGGGAGGGAGCGGATCGGAGACTCCATGTTGAATTGGCGGATGGTTCAAAGCGAAAGCAGAAATGTCGGGTGCACGGGTCACGGAAAGGAGTAAGGGTAGCGATTGCAATTCCTTGAGGAAGGACTTGAGTGTGAAAGCCAAAGTTGATGAGAGGCAAGCTAACGCTGTTGTGCTTGATGGTAAGAACGGTGTGTGGGAGGGCAACACTGCGTGTCACGAGAACGTCTACGATGGGAGCAGCAAGATAGTGACCATCAGGAACCGCCGGGGAAGTAGCGAAAGGAAAATGGGCCGCTGCTTAACATGGCAGGCGAACATATTCCCAGTAGCATAAGCACAGCGGGGGTGCGTCGCCATCAAAAACCGGTAACTCGAAATGTAGAAGTCCCGCTGAACAATCTGTCAGCGCGACATGTTCAGACAAGAAATCGCGGCCAAGGATAATGTCGTGACGGCATTTGTCCAAAACAAAGAAAACTACAGTGGTGTTGTGGCTGGCGATACTAACGCGAGATACTAACGCGATACTGACGAATTATAACGTTAGTATCGAAAACGTCCCAATGACATAAGTTTTAGATCAGCAAAAATTGAATCAGCCTGCATTGAATTTGACCACGTTGCCTTTCCATTTGCAAGAAATACTATCAAAGCATCCATCTACCGCTCTTCATCCGCCTGTTACACTGACGTCTGCAAAGAACTCGAACAAATCCTAAACAAATTAAATCTGGAAAACAAAAACATCATTTTTGTAGGTGACAAACATTCACATCACTGACGTAACAGATGGCATACGCTCAGAGTACTCTAACTGATTCGTTGTTAATGGTTTAGAATCTTTAATACAATAAGCTATTCGGTGTGTGCCACATGGTCCGCACACGGTTATTGACCACGTCTTACCTAACTAAGTTTCGCCTCAAGTTCCTGGAGTTGTCGAATTTAACATCACAGAGCATTATCCTATTTTTTACTACTCGAAAGTCGTAGCCAATCTAAACCTCATACATTAACAAGCCACTCGTTTGAGTCCCGTAAATTTACCGAAATCATATCGCTTGTTGACTGGAGGGACGTGTTGGAGGAACATTACCCAGAAACAGCATTCAACTTATTTTCTTCTAAAATAGTAGAATCAATTAATCAATGCACGTCACTGACTCCCGTCCATAAGCGATATTCCGCCCCCAGGAACCTATGGATAACGAATAGTCCTACGCAGCATTCGTAAAAGAGACAACTTTTACAAGAAAGTAAAAGCTCGGCCCTTCAATATTCCTCTTAAAATTCGTCATAAAAAGTATTCGCAAACCCTCGATGCATCGTTGAAACAAGCTAAAAAGAACTACTACCAAAACAAAATTCTTCAAAACGGTAACAACACCCATAAGAACTGGCAACTAATCAAAGAATTCCTTAAGCTTGGTGACGAGCAATCCTCTATAACAGAAATTAACTAGAGTATTCAGAATTTAACGAGTGCTGTAGACATTGCTAACTCATTTAACACTTTCTTTTCTAAAGTGAATGTAATACAGACTAGTAACGTTTCATGCCTCCCTAGATGTCCCATAATTTTTACCTGCGTCCTACCTCGGCTGACGAAGTCCATGATGTAATTTCAAATTTAAAAAACCACTGGCCCTGGGTTAGATTTAATTCACCCTTTTAAAATAAAGCTAGTTTCTCGCGACGTATCCGCTGTACTTGCTAGCATATCAATAACATATTTACGACCGGCGTTTTTCCGCCTGAACTTAAACGTGGCAAAATTGTTCCAGTCTTAAAAAAGGAGAGCGTAATGTTTTAGCTAATTACCACCTATAACTATTCTTTCCTTTCTTTAGTAAATTAATCGAGAAGCTCATTTCAGATCGTCTAATGGCATATTTCGCTAAATTAAACCTTCTAACCAACTGCCAGTTTGGTTTTCGGCCTAATCTTTCAACAGAACTGGCGCTTATAGAATTTACAGATAAGATTAAACAGCTCATTCACAAAGGTCCGCACACGCTTATTGACCACGTCTTACCTAACTAAGTTTCGCCTCAAGTTCCTGGAGTTGTCGAATTTAACATCACAGAGCATTATCCTATTTTTTACTACTCGAAAGTCGTAGCCAATCTAAACCTCATACATTAACAAGCCACTCGTTTGAGTCCAGTAAATTTACCGAAATCATATCGCTTGTTGACTAGAGGGACGTGTTGGAGGAACATTACCCAGAAACAGCATTCAACTTATTTCTTCTATTAATCAATCCGTATTATTATTTTTTCAGTAGTGTACATGTCTAACAGGAGACCAGGGCTAAAGGCGAAAACCGCCTGACGGGGTCCCGGCCCCTTTCCACGTTAATACATCAAATCACATCAATACATTAATGAATAAATTAAACAGTTGTATCAGAGTCACTCGGAGCATAATGCAGAAAGGAAAACATTGAAACAGTGCACTTATCAGTTTCAAAAAAGTAACAGAATATTTCTGCAAATGAAGAAAAAAAAACATGAGCATGAGCATTTATCAGTTTATACACTACCAGCCTTACCCTCACGAATAGATTTTCATTAGCGTACAAGTAACAAACACAAAACAAATAGAAAAATGTAAACCATATTGATAAACACACAAAACCAAAAAGATAAAATTTGTACTGATCTTCATTCATGGCGATCGATTTTGGCCGATATCAAAGTATTTCAAAGTTGTTTTGATCCCCTTTTTCTAGTCCACTAAAGCTCTCGATACCATTCATCATAAAATTATTTTGTCTAAATTGGAATCACTGGGAATTTGTGGGCCACCTCTAACACTTTTGCGGAGCTACTTAGCAGACAGGACCCAAGTGGTACGCCTTTTAAAGCAACTTCCCAACCTATAAACACGGGCTTTGGCGAAAAAGTATTCAAGTTTTTTTCCCCTAGTCCACTAAAGCTCTCGATACCATTCATCATAAAATTATTTTGTCTAAATTGGAATCACTGGGAATTTGTGGCCACCTCTAACACTTTTGCGGAGCTACTCTAGCAGACAGGACCCAAGTGGTACGCCTTTTAGAAGCAACTTCCCAACCTATAAACACGGGCTTTGCGCGAAAAAGACCACACACAGGACGGACGGCACGAGCAATAATGACTTGCCTACGTGCTAAATAACACAACTTGTATTCTCTACGCTGATGACACCACAATATTAAAGGGACACTGAAGTGATTTGTAAACATTGCGGATACCTAGCGCAACTTTCATCGAGTCATAGCGCAGTTTGTGTGACGTCAGGAGGAGATGAGCTGGCAATTGGCTGCACTACTGCATGGCTCGCTGACCTTCCGACAGAGTCAGTCGGCCCAGCGTTTAGTCCGCCGGCCGCCGACGGGTCGTCGCAGTGCGCTCGCTCGGTTGAAACTAAACCACACCATAGTTGTGAATGGCCTTTCTTTACTTTGTTAGTTTGTACACTGTATCAATCTCCGCGTCAGGTCGCTCCACCAAGCGTTGCACAAGTGCACATGCCGACGCTTCGCTGACTGGTACGCTATGGGGAAATCTAAGTCCACTTGAAGGCGGGAGAAGTGTCAGCGCAAGTCAATATGGGTATTAAGGAAATAAATCAACTGAAGCTTTTACCTTACAGCGCAAAACTAGCGAGCAGGAAGCCCGTTTTTGCTTTGGGTGAAGAAGCGCAGCGGTCAGCAGCACGACCACACATGTGCGAACGCTTTTCCGTCTAAATGCAGCTGGTAGGACGTGAGAATTGTAGAAGTTTGGGGGACGCTTACTGCACGAGCGCAATACAACAAATAGTCACCTAAGAAACTTGAAATGCTAAAACTAAATAAACAGTGTAAACTGATTATATTTTCACCGCTAGCAGCGCTGGCTCGTGGCCGAGTGGTCTGAAGCGCTAGGATTATAGTTTTTGCAAGTCGCAAGTTCGAATCCTCGAGGGTACATGCTTTTTTTGCAGTTGATTTTTCTGTTTGCGGCCGATGTTTTCTAAACTGAGTTACCATTTTTGGGCCATAACGTTCACTGCTCCACGAGCGTGGTCTCAGAACTCGCGCAGACTGGCACTGTTCTTGTTGGCATGTTGTTGCCCAAACACCGGCTACTTGCGGGCAGTGGGCACAGGCCAGAATCAGCAGACCCTTGTGGCCTCGTGCCGAACACGGTTTCTACGATACAGACATGAGTGAGGCAAAGCGGCGAATATGCGGGAGAAGCGCATGGCATTTCAGCGTCTGCGGTGACGCGGAGGGCGTTCATCCACTGCGTAGGCCTCGGCTAGTGATTGCTACGATTCCAAGCCATCCTGGGAGGCTTATCTTAGGCCTTTTTACAGCCGACACATGGCAAGAAGCGCGGTATGACAATTACTGAGATATCGAGAATGCCATCCAACGATGCCCTCGGATGTCAAGCATGTTGTTTTAGAGAACCGAAACCAAAACTTGTTTGAATGCTAACCTTGGACATCGCCCAATCAAGGCGCATCTCCTCCAGTCGTCACAGCCTTTCGTTGGTGCAACCGCCACAGGCCTCGGCGTGCTAGTTTTTCTTTCTTTACCGCTTTATAAAAATATTACCGACTTATCACCCGGATAAACGATGAAAAGTGTGGTAGTTTGAGCCAGTCTGCGCAGTGCAAGCAAAACCGGAGCTGACAAATTCATATCAGTGTCCCTTTAACAGCTGATCCTATATCTAGACGGCCCTAACTGCAACGGTAACGAGGACCTCGAAAATATGGCCGCATGGTGTAATAAAAATGCAGCTCAGGTAAACCCCAGGAAAAACAAAATATTTTATATTTAATACCTCAATAGCATCCAGTTTCCGTTCCAAGCGTTTGTTTTGAGCGCACCGCCATTCCTGTGTCAAGCACAGTAACGTTCTTCGGAGTTCTGCTCGGACAGTCATCATGAAATTATTCTCCACGTGAAATAACTTGCAAAAAATTTCGTTTTGGCATACGCGTCTAATCGGATCTCGAAGTTATTTTCAGAAACATATCCTGATATCTCTATACTATGCATTTGTTCAGAGTCATCTTAATTACTGCTCATCTTCATGGGGAAACACATATTCTACTCATTTGTCACTGTCTCCTCATTTACAAAACCAAGCAGTTCGCCTAATTACATTCAGCCCTTACAACACATCGGCGCTACCCATCTACACAAGTCTGAAGATTCTACGCTAAACTTGCTTTTTTAACTAAAAACTGGCGCTAAATCTTTTCGGGCTCGCACACCACCGACATTATCATTAGTAGGCTCTTAGATTCCCACCTAACAAACACCGACCCCACAAGATTGCATAAGGCCTTGACTTACTGACTACCTAAGGTCTTCACTAATTACGGCAAAAAACATTTTCGCAGGCATTCAACCATGGAATTCATTACCAATAACAATTAAATTGTCTTATTCTATGCGTTCATTACACAGTAGTTTAAGATCGTTTTTGCTTAACAATCTTTAGGAATAAAGAAGTTTCGTATAGTACTTATACCTGTCTTTCCAGATCTAATATTATATAATTTCTTGTTGTAGTGCTTTGCATATTTTATGGGCTGTGTTACACTGACCCGTACCTAACTGCGATATTTAGTACTTCTACAGTATATGCTTCTTCATTGTACAGTAGTTTAAGACCATGCTTGCTAACAATTTTTTCTGAATGCATATTTTTGTGCTTTCCCCTGTTTATAGTACTCAAACCTGTTTTTTCTGGAGCTAATATTCCATAACTTCTTGTTAAAGTGTTAGCATATTCAATTAGCGTGCTAAACTGACCTGTACCCTCGGCTGCCTACATATTTTTAACAATATTTCGCATTTATTAACAGGAGGTCCCCCCGACAGCTTACTTTGGGACCTCCTTCTGTACTAATAATTATACTTAAACTGCGCATTCGGACGGGACAAGGAAAAGAAGACAGAGTACGGGCGCAGTTTTCCTTGGCCCGTCCGAATGTGGAGTTTTAAGTAGAATATGAGGCCAACTTAGCCCAACAACATGCTTTGCTGAGCTGTACTAAATACTACGCGCGATGTGTATGTACAGAAAAAATGTTTGAGGAATATCTGCATCCTTGAGAGCCGTATTGAAAAATCCTGTTCAAAATCAAGCAGGATCGTACCGGACCTGTCTGACGGCCGTAGCAGGTAAACGGGTTCAAACCAGACCCGTTGATGAATTATACAGGATCAAACTGGCCCTGTCTGTCGATCATAAAGGTCTAACCGGCCCCTGTCTGCCGATCATACAGGTCTAACATGGGCCGTGTCTGTCGGTCATACAGGTAGCGGGCCATGTCTGGGATCATACAGGCCTAACGGGGCCCTGTTTGGCACTTTGTACAGACTCAAACCAGACCTGTTCGACCGCGAAGCAGGTGTGGTTCGGGCCGACGAGTCTGGAACGGCGGCATACAGGGGTCAGAGAAGAGCAGTTTGCGCCGTACAGGGCCGCTATCCGGTGCTTCGTGTATGTCGGAGTGCACTGGGGAAAAACACAACTGCGGTGGCGCTTCATTGTCAAAACTCGGGGGCAGCTAAAAAGACGTCAATTCCGATTCGACTGGCTTGCATCAAATGTATACCGTAAGGACAGGAGAAGCCTCTGTAAGACAGGTAGCCTCTGCACAGGCTTCCAATGCCTAGTGTTGCAATTAAAAACAGAAGACTAACTTATTACCAAAAGTGCATGGCACAATTAAAATTCTAATGCAAGTGCATACAACTCCAAATTTGATTTTTGGCGTAAAGAGTTAGGCCCTTGAATCGAATCTTTGTACCGAGTGAAGACAGGGAAAAACTACAAACTGAATGTTTTCCTAATTAGAGCAAATTATTAAAATAAAACATTTGGATTTTGAAGTGAAAGCGTAACACTTGCGGTCTAAATATTCTTAATTATATCAATAAATTACAAGCAATATGCAATAATGTACCTGTTTAAAGCAAGGAAATGTAATGAAAACTGTAGATTAATCATAGAAAAGTTACATTTTTGATGAATTTGCCTTGAAAGGTAAAGTGCATAACTTTTAACAAAAATATGTCCACACACCTATATCAAAACACGCCCCAAAGTCAGCTAGTCCAAAGATTTATTTGGAGGATTAAGGTGCTCAGTTTACCACGAAGGAAACTAGCTATGCTGCTAATAGACTATTGCTCGAATAGTAAATAATTGTGAGAAGCAGCGGAAGCTACGAAGCCGATGAAGGCCACAATTTAGCTTACACAGTTTTGAACAGATAATCAGTGGAGACCAAAATATTTTTTTCTGATTGGGATAAGCACATGGTTCCTGAAATATTAAAATCGAAACGGAGCGCAATGCGTGGCAGATGGATCCAAACAATTTGAAAGCGAAATGCGGAGGCGGATCGCGAAGCCAATCGTATGTATGTATGTTTGTGTTTATTGGCGCAAGGGTGTCTAGGACCAAAGAGCGCCAAAACTATGTTAAGTGGTCCGTCAATAGTCAGGTTTGAGCTTAAAATATGTATGAAATGAGTATGATATATCCTAAAATACTGTATATATGGATGTAGAGGGCCGTAGACTACAAAATGGGGATGTTTATAATGGCAGATGAAAGGGATTATGGATGGAACGTGACTGTAGCTCGAGCCGAAGAGCACGCTACGTCAGCGGGCCCCTCGTTCCAACAATGAAAACATCCTGGCTTCGCTCAATGCTTGTAGGCCCCGAAGTCACGCACTGTACAAAATGAGCTTTAAAAACTTGACATCTGCAAGGTATCTTAAAAGAGATTTGTTTGTGAACATAGGTTCATCTCCTAAAAACAGTGATGGGTGTAGCGGGATGTTGAAGGTATAGATTTTAGGGAAATGCCATTTTCTGGCTTCAGTGCAGGATGCGCACTCAATTAACACACGGAGGACGGAGAGCCGGTCCTCACACTTGTCACAAACGGTGGGAGTGTGCCATTTAGAAGATATGCGTGTGTAGCGTAAGTGTGGCCGATGCGTAGTCTGCAAATCGATACTTCAATGAATCTGTTTTGTTTTTCTGTTGTGTATCTTCCTAGGTGGGGTTTTATTGAGTGGAGCTTGTTGTCTGTGTGTGTGTCCCACGTGTCCTGCCAGCATTTACGGATTCCCCTTCGGATCACTGGCTTCAAATCGAGGTAAGGGATTTCCGCGACGTCAACACCACTATGAAGGGCCGCCAAAGTGGCGTTCTGGTCGGCAATTTTGTTGCCCAGAATGCCACTGTGTCAGGGATCCAGCAAACAAGTATTTTTAGTTGTAATTTATGAGCAGTCACAAGAGCTTTAAAAAGGTGATTGAGGACAACATTTTTTGTAGATTTAAAGGAATCTAGTGCCCTAACGACACTTAGGGAGTCTGTGTAGATAATTGATTCTTGTATTTTGTTCTGTGTAATGTGCTCCACTGTGATTAAAATACCACAAGCTTCTGCTGTAAAGATACTGGTATTTTTGTTCAAGGTCCTCGTGCTGGCGAAATCCGGGCCATGTGCAGCACACGACACAGCGGAAGCAGATTTCGAGGCATCCGTGTAAAATGAGGTGTATGGATATGTGTGTTGTAGTTGTAAAAAATGCTGTAAGATCAATTCGCGAGGTGCACGGCGCTTATCAATGCGTTTAAAGGATGTGTCGCAACGAATCGTTGAATTTCCCAAGGCGGACTACGTCGGCGATAAAGGGTCTTCATGCCTTCATCGAAAGACACCCCTATTTCCGCGAAGCCAATCTTGTCGAACGGCAAGAGGATGAAGCCCTTCGAGAACGCTTGGCGGAAGCAGTTTCAGATACTAATGCTGTCGCATCAGAACCCTGTAGAAATGAGTGGGACTAGTCCTGCGACTGTCCTTGGCATGGACTTTAGATCCGATGGCCCTACCTCTACGGTCGCAGTCGGCGATTAGAACGGGACCGAAAGAAAGTGGTTACGCGTTTTATATTTGAGACATTTGTATTGCGATGCCACACCAATCTGGCCAATCGATGTTGCGGCGTACTCAATCTATTTGTTATCGCAACTAAGTGACAACCACTTAACAGCTCCACGGTCATCCGCCCTCTCAGGGTGGAACAGTCATGACTTTTTTAATGCTAAAAAACGTTGCGGAGAGCGAGCGAGAAAGTGGCTGACGCAACGTTGCGCAACGTAGGGCTAGCGGACGGACATCGTTATTGCCTGCTCTTATAATGACGTCCAGTAAAACTCTAGACAAAGCGCAAAAAACAGCCCGAAGTTGAAGTTTCTGAGTAAAAAAGTTTATTTTACAATGCAGAGATGATTTATTAGTGCAATATTTGAATGTATATTGCCGATAGTTATAATAAACGGTTGGAAGTTTCGTCACCTCGTGCGGTTGGCTACGACGGTGGCTTCTGCAGCATCGTCTCGCCACACTGGGTGGCGCCGTCCCTGTTATTTTTCTTTTTTCGCGCTGGAAGTTTCAATGGCCCGCGAAGATGTTTGTTGTCTTCAAACTTTCTGTTACGCATCTATTTTTGCTGAGTAAAAATGGATACGTAACAGAACTTGATTACTTGATTCTGTCCTGGAGTGATCGCCCTGTCGCTTTTACCTTTTGTTTGATGCAGTGTTTGCTCGGCTACGCATTTAATCGTTGCTCCTTGATTCGATCACTTGAGCGCCGCAGCATTGCTAGCGCGCGCGATTCTCCTTCGACGTTATTTTGCTCGCAGTTTAAGTAACGTCTTGTTGTGTTGTGTGGACAGCGTGAAACGTTGCACTAGGAGGTACTGAGGGGGAAGGTATACACTGAAAAGCAAGCATATTGCATTGTCTTATTTCGCGGTATCCTGAAGAGAGCAAGTAAATAAAGTCCGGGATACTTGTCATTTTAAAAGCGGCCATTTCTCAGTTAGGGACGCGTAGTTTCCGAGAATTCAAGCTGCTTCATTGCATGTTTGCTTGTTTACGTGTAGCAGAGTACCGGAACAGAATATGACCATGACTTGAACGCTCGGCAAGCGGCCCATCCAGTAGCGGTCTAATCGTCTACAAAGCAACGTAGCAACGTTGACAAAGCAGCGTAGACAAAGCAACGTAGCAGCCACGGAAACGCAGCACTGAGGAAAATAAGACGCGGTTTTACTGTACAGTGCTATTGGAAGACGAAAACACCTGTTAATACCCACTCCCAGTCAAATCAAGCGAGTTCGAGAAACCGAATTTTCCTGTGTACGTCATAGCGAGGCACTATAACTGCATAGGCCTAGGTGCTCACCCATTGTAACAACCTGAAAAGCAGCCAGTGACATCTGATGAGAGGTCCTATCTAGACCATCAAAGTAGGGGAAAGCCAGCTGATCTCCACTGCAGGGTGTAACAGCCTGCAAAACGGAAGTTATTAGGGAACAGCAAACAAGCCGCATTAGGGGTTAACCCTTCAAGGTTATAAATGCGATATTACGGTGTTATCAAGGTGTTTCGCACACTCCACGCTAGAATATGAGATCCCCTAAAATACCACATGAACCTGGATGTAAGCATGTCCTACGCGACTATTCCAGCATGGTGACCATGTCAACAATCAAGTTTATAACTTAACCATTCTCTTTTTGGAAGTACATGCCGTTCATTATGACCAGTTTATGTATTCATAAGAAGGTGCCAAAGGTGCCAATTCATAAAAAGGTGACAAAGCACACACTTTAATGTTGGTAACATTGCCTTAACGAATATGCTGAAGGAGGCTGGCAGGCTATGTGATGAACTTCTGATCAAAAATACAAGGGAAACAATATTTTGTTGCTGAAGTCTTTTCTAGGTGACTGCAGCTTCAATTTCCCTTCATGTGCAGTGCCTGAAGCCCACTGTCGTTTCAGTGCATGGTTTCAACTGGTACCGTCGATATCACAGTAACTTTTTGTCCCTTTAACTCATATGCATATAATTAGGCCTCAGAAATGACCGTGATGTCTGAGGGAAGCATAGGGCTTAAGGTTGTGGTCATATTGACATGTATCAAACACGTTCAAATAATCTTGAAAAATGAGAGACACATTGGTATTGGCCGAAAAGACTCAAACATGACAAAAATGCCGGAGGACATAGCCAGTACATAAAAAAATTATTTCGACGAGAAAGAGGTTATCCCCTTCTGATCAAAAAGAAAAACTTCCAAGGTGACATAACCATTGCGCGTCTGGAAAAGTCTGTTCTCCCATCTGTTCTCTGCAGTATATTGTCTAGAGGTATAGTTGTTTATATCAAGTGGTGTGTTTTGACAAAGAGTGTATTCTTTGCTGTGCAATGCTGTCTACACAAGCTACTAGAAAGAAATTTTCGGCATTACCCATTCCAGAAGAGACCCACATTTGTTTAATCATTTGTTCTTGTGCGGGGCGCAATCACCCACAGAATGACAGCCCAACGCAAAATATAACTGATCTACACGCGTGGCCGCGGATTATTCCGAGATAGTCTGTTGCACTGCTTAAACACTCACCATGCACGGAATGCATTGCTTATGCCTCTGCACCAGACGCACCATAGGCATGTAGTTTAGACGTGGTAACAAATTCGGGTTGAATACACGGTCTTGCTGCTACTTATACACATGCACAAACATTTATGCGATTATCGAACGACTGGAACACTCAAACATTCACTGAGTGCGGGGGGCGTGTGACTTCAGTTTCTGCCATCGTACCCTCAAACTGAATGCAGATAGCCTTGTTTGTACCAGTGTAATTTACTGAGTGATCGCTTTAAAAATGGAATCCCTGCAGTGTAGTGTAAACTGCTATGTGCCTCGGCTAAAAGCTACCTAAAGCGTACCACCCCACTTCAGGTCCGAAAAATGACGCGGAGAAGTACAATTTCGCAATTCCTTAAGAAGAACTGCCTACAAAAAATGAAATCGTCACTGTTGCGAACTCAACATAGAACGGCGTATAAATGTTCCATTGGTCGACCGCATGTATTGGCGATCGGTTGTGAGGAAGAAACCGTTTAGCCAACTAGCAGTATGATCCCACTTCGCTCAATAAAAAGCCTAGAAACGGCACAAACACTAGAGCGCTTCGATTTGCAGACTCGGAACACACCGCAAAGAGTGCGCGGGAGTAGGAGGATTCCGCGAAGCTGTAAGAATACATAGGAAAATCGAATGCCTGACAAAGTTTATTTTACAATGCAAGATGATTATTAGTGCAATATTTGAATGTATATTGCCGATAGTTATAATAAACGGTTGGAAGTTTCGTCACCTCGTGCGGTTGGCTACGACGGTGGCTTCTGCAGCATCGTCTCGCCACACTGGGTGGCGCCGCCCCTGTTTTTTTTTTTTTCGCGCTGGAAGTTTCAATGGCCCGCGAAGATGTTTGTTGTCTTCAAACTTTCTGTTACGCATCTTTTTTTCTGAGAAAAATGGATACGTAACAGAACTTGTTTTACTTGATTCTGTCCTGGAGTGATCGCCCTGTCGCTTTCCCCTTTTTGTTTGATGCAGTGTTTGCTCGGCTACGCATTTAATCGTTGCTCCTTGATTCGATCACTTGAGCGCCGCAGCATTGCTAGCGCGCGCGATTCTCCTTCGACGTTATTTTGCTCGCAGTTTAAGTAACGTCTTGTTGTGTTGTGGGACAGCGTGAAACGTTGCACTAGGAGGTACTGAGGGGGAAGGTATACACTGAAAAGCAAGCATATTGCATTGTCTTATTTCGCGGTATCCTGAAGAGAGCAAGTAAATAAAGTCCGGGATACTTGTCATTTTAAAAGCGGCCATTTCTCAGTTAGGGACGCGTAGTTTCCGAGAATTCAAGCTGCTTCATTGCATGTTTGCTTGTTTACGTGTAGCAGAGTACCGGAACAGAATATGACCATGACTTGAACGCTCGGCAAGCGGCCCATCCTGTAGCGGTCTAATCGTCTCAAAGCAACGTAGCAACGTTGAAAAAGCAGCGTAGAAAAAGCAACGTAGCAGCCACGGAAACGCAGCACTGAGGAAAAGTTTTTAAGAGGGGTTTTACTGTACAGTGCTATTGGAAGACGAAAACACCTGTTAATACCCACTCCCAGTCAAATCAAGCGAGTTCGAGAAACCGAATTTTCCTGTGTACGTCATGCGGGGCACTATAACTGCATGGCCTAGGTGCTCACGCATTGTAACAACCTGAAAAGCAGCCAGTGACATCTGATGAGAGGTCTATCTAGACCATCAAAGTAGGAATGCCAGCTGATCTCCACTGAAAGGGTGAAAGCCTGCAAACGGAAGTTATTGGGGAAACAAACAAGCCGCATTGGCGTTAACCCTTCAAGGTTATAAATGCGATATTACGGTGTTATCAAGGTGTTTCGCACACTCCACGCTAGAATATGAGATCCCCTAAAATACCACATGAACCTGGATGTAAGCATGTCCTACGCGACTATTCCAGCATGGTGACCATGTCAACAATCAAGTTTATAACTAACCATTCTCTTTTTGGAAGTACATGCCGTTCATTATGACCAGTTTATGTATTCATAAGAAGGTGCCAAAGGTGCCAATTCATAAAAAGGTACAAAGCACACACTTTAATGTTGGTAACATTGCCTTAACGAATATGCTGAAGGAGGCTGGCAGGCTATGTGATGAACTTCTGATCAAAAATACAAGGAAACAATATTTTGTTGCTGAAGTCTTTTCTAGGTGACTGCAGCTTCAATTTCCCTTCATGTGCAGTGCCTGAAGCCCACTGTCGTTTCAGTGCATGGTTTCAACTGGTACCGTCGATATCACAGTAACTTTTTGTCCCTTTAACTCATATGCATATAATTAGGCCTCAGAAATGACCGTGATGTCTGAGGGAAGCATAGGGCTTAAGGTTGTGGTCATATTGACATGTATCAAACACGTTCAAATAATCTTGAAAAATGAGAGACACATTGGTATTGGCCGAAAAGACTCAAACATGACAAAAATCCCGGGAAAGACATAGCCAGTACATAAAAAAATTATTTCGACGAGAAAGAGGTTATCCCCTTCTGATCAAAAAAAAAACTTCCAAGGTGACATAACCATTGCGCTCTGGAAAAGTCTGTTCTCCCATCTGTTCTCTGCAGTATATTGTCTAGAGGTATAGTTGTTTATATCAAGTGGTGTTTTTTGACAAAGAGTGTTTCTTTGCTGTGCAATGCTGTCTACACAAGCTACTAGAAAGAAATTTTCGGCATTACCCATTCCAGAAGAGACCCACATTTGTTTAATCATTTGTTCTTGTGCGGGGCGCAATCACCCACAGAATGACAGCCCAACGAAAAATAACTGATCTACACGCGTGGCCGCGGATTATTCCGAGATAGTCTGTTGCACTGTTAAGCACTCACCATGCACGGAATGCATTGCTTATGCCTCTGCACCAGACGCACCATAGGCATGTAGTTTAGACGTGGTAACAAATTCGGGTTGAATACACGGTCTTGCTGCTACTTATACACATGCACAAACATTTATGCGATTATCGAACGACTGGAACACTCAAACATTCACTGAGTGCGGGGCGGGGCGGTGTGACTTCAGTTTCTGCCATCGTACCCTCAAACTGAATGCAGATAGCCTTGTTTGTACCAGTGAATTTACTGAGTGATCGCTTTAAAAATGGGAACCCTGCAGTGTAGTGTAAACTGCTATGTGCCTTAAAACTACCTAAAGCGTACCACCCCACTTCAGGTCCGAAAAATGACGGGGAGAAGTACAATTTCGCAATTCCTTAAGAAGAACTGCCTACAAAAAATGAAATCGTCACTGTTGCGAACTCAACATAGAACGGCGTATAAATGTTCCATTGGTCGACCGCATGTTTGGCGATCGGTTGGGGGAAGAAACCGTTTACCCAAACCTAGCAGTATGATCCCACTTCGCTCAATAAAAAGCCTAGAAACGGCACAAACACTAGAGCGCTTCGATTTGCAGACTCGGAACACACCGCAAAGAGTGCGCGGGAGTAGGAGGATTCCGCGAAGCTGTAAGAATACATAGGAAAATCGAATGCCTGACTGCTTCTCGGGGGGTCTGCGGTGAGTCCGGGTAGTAAATCGAACAGCCCTACTGTTGCTGTTCCCGCACGCAATATCCACGGTTGAAAGGCGCTCTCAAAGATCTAGGTAACCCCCAAAATCAGTCGCTGTCAAAAACATTAGGGCTAACCGCCGACGGAAACCTCTAACACGAACGGTAAAGCCCCGCCCTTTAAATACACAAGTAACTACATAAAATTGGCTCGTCACTTACCTTAAACCACAGGCGGCATATCTTCGTCGAGGGTAATCCCTTTTTCTTCAAAGTAACTAAAAAAAAGCCAGTCGACCAGAGTGTGACTCGGAGGACAGGGGAAGCGACGGCGATAGCGTTCGGCTGGAAGGAGCAGTGGGGTCTGATGCGGGGGTTTCGGTTTCGGCTTCGCCGCCGTTTTTTCGGAAAAGACCTCATATAACTAGACGCGAACTGAACAAAAAGCGTCGAAACAAATTCTGGCTTGAACATAGACACATAAAGCATTGTAAATAGAAAGGTCAGGTGCCATACCCAGCAAAAAGTTGAGTTTTTTGGGGTATCCTGTCAAAGAGCATAACACACAAAAACCCCTTTTGGCTAAAAAATGCGAAGAACAGGCACATTTCCGGTTAAAGGAAAAAATTGCTGTCGGCGCAAAAAAAAAAAAAGAACGTGCCTCCGCGACGATTGAGCCACCAACCTTTGCAACAAAAACAAGTGATTACCGATACACCATCGCCGGAAGCAGAGCCGCACCCCCAACAAGCGGCATTGATCCGGCTTCTCAAATTCAATCGTCAACAAATACACAAATATTGTCAGTTATTTCCTCCTTGCATGTAACCCATTTCGCAGTCATACCGCTTGTTTTCACGCACCGGTCTCCAAAAGAGGCCACCTTAAGCCGTTTAGGTATCCATCTCAACCTAAAACACATATCAGACACCCCCTTTTTTCCCCAATGAAAGCCAAAGTAGCTACGAATGAAATGACATGCCCACCTGGAATGAAAATTGTGGGGTGTAATAATAAGTTTATTGAATCTGTCTCAAGGCAGCTGATGACAACTAGGGAGGATCGGCGATGCGCTGGGGCCCCTATTCTGCTGCGTACAATTAAGCCACGCCAGGACGGTTCTGTCCGCGGGTTCAGCCCCGTTAAATGAAAGCACAGCGAGATGAACAAGGTTTAACCCTGTCGCAGCGAAAAAAGAAACTCCCGTTTTTTAACGTAAGGCTCGGCCCGCCCCCCCCCCCAGAAAAAAATGCGAATAAAGGGCATACAGTTCGATACAATCCCTGAAATTTCTGGCTTAAAAAGACAAGCGCTAATCGAAGTAGCTTTTCGGGAATATGCCAAGTTTTCGGCAGCACCTTTCCCAAGAGGCAGTTATTGTAATTTTCTCGAAATGTTCAATGCCACCGCCATGTTTCTGTTATTATAAACGCTTCACTATCGAATGAATGTTGGCTTGGTGCCATCATTCGTTCGGAAAATGCCTTTCCATCATCAATTCAGCAGTCAAGCTTGCCGTCACGCCAACATCTGCCGCCATTGCGCAGCGTGCCTGCAAAACGTTCCAGCGTCACCTTCCAGCGGCCTTCATTACTATTTGTTACGTCCATGAAGCTTTCCGATGCGACCATCAAAGTAATAACCTTGCCGGCAAAAATTTTGATGGTTGGTTGATAGGATTTGAAACAGGGCAGGAACTAAACCGAGAGCGGATCATTGGCGACAGTAAATCATAGGACCAGGACGGGCGTCGGCACTGACGCTGCTGCGACTGCGTTTGGGTATGAGGCATCTCCAACAAGAGCAGCTGAAAACAACTGGTATTATACGGTGCTATCTCAAGAGATGTCCCGCAAGCACTCCCGCTGGTAGCGATCTTTAGATCTCGCCGCCTTTCGCCCTCGCCCGCGCTCCTCTCTTACTTCGTTTTTTGCCATTTTCTTTTTCGCCGGCGAACGCCGCGCGCCATTGGCCAAGGGAAAAGTCACGTGGTTTTGTTTTTTTTGCTCCGCCGCCGGGTCGCCTCGCCGATGCCTCGCCAGGGCTCGCAAGCTTGGACGTTCCCTGGTTTCCCTATAGGCGGCGTAAAAATCGACGCCCCACGAGGCCAACCTACAGGGCACTTTTCGACCATCAAGTCCACCAGACGGTGCAAGCGAAAGGTTACTTTTGGTATAGAATACAAAACTTTCATTCCGTGACTCAAAGAGCCAACACAGTTCGCTTACAATGTGTTGTTTAAAATATTATTAACAAGTTCCGCATCAAACATCCGTTGAGCAAAAATGTACGCAACTTTTTACGAACAGCCGACTGGTGCACCACCTCGTTTCTGAATTCGCAACCACAAACCCGGGCCAATTCAAATTGAAACCGCTGCAACGGCCCACCGTTTCTATGTGCGCGGAGCACTGGTTTCGTGACTGTTATTGCTGTTATGTGCTTTTGCGTCCATCAGTTGTTGAGAGGACTGGCAAAACAGGGGAATTGAGTGCTTGTTGAGTGACAAATGTGGGAAATTCCGCATCGGAAGACAGCTGTCGAGGCCAGAATATTTGATTCTTCCAACAGAAGGTGAGTGTTATGCACTCCGCTAGAAAGACGGTGCAAACGAAACCGTTGTCGCCGTCAATACCTCATTCGTGCCCTTCGTTCGAAATCTTAGCGCAAGTGAACGAGTTGTTATGGCAAAAAAAAATGTTGTCATGAAAGAGACGTACAATTGCAAGCCGGTATCGAAATGAAATGATGTCCTGGCCTCTGTAAACTTGCGGATGTCAATAACGATTTGTTCTCACTTGCTGCTCACTTGTGGTCTATGCCAGTCGAGGCCATCTGGTCACCTGGCGTAACATCACTTCACTAGCGCGGCGCAAGTAAACACGCGACCAGCGTGCCAGCCAGGAACCAGCAGGAGCAAGCCACGGCCGGAACTCGACGCCCCTTTCGCAGCGCGGAGGAGGAGAGTCGAGTCCGGCCCGTGGAGGCAGCGAGCCGGCGGCCGCCGTGCGAGGGCAGCCCATGTTATTAAGGAGCTCAAGCGGCCTGTGCAAAAAGCATCCGCCATGTTACAAAGCCGTGTTTACAGCGCCATCAAGCGGGCGTACTGGGTAGTTCACGACGCCGCCACTACGCTTTTTCTGGCACCTACAGGCAAAGCTAGACCTTTGGCTTCTCTAAAATCCTCCCTGTTCTTGGGACATTGCGCAACGCCCGCCGCTGCGACGCCATTGCTGGCTTCCGAGCCACCCGTCGCCACCCGTGCTTCAGTACCGGCTTTATCGTAGCGCCAGCTAATAGCAAAGTAAGAATTAGCTGCTCGTTTCGAAAAAATGTCGCCACCGGTGTCGTTTTAGGTTGCTTCTCGGTGTCGATGTGTTGTGCCTTAGGCAGCGCGAATATCGTCAGGAGGGCACAAGACTTCGTTATTCCGTCCGGGAAACGCGACGCAGAAAGGAGAAAAGTTTGGTTGCATAGATTTGAACGGGCATACTTCAGGCCGACGCTACCATCACTCTTTTGCGAGGTAAGTTTCTGAATGCTTGTTCTTGCTCTGTTAAATTCTGCGCGAGCTTGAGCGGTCACTTACGAAGAAATGCGTATTCCCTTCGCGACCGTCGTCCACGCTTTGTTCTGAGTAGGCATTGCGCGCAGCGCCGAGTTCGTCCCGTCGTAAGCTTTGGTTTGGATAAGAGGCCGTGTATTTGTCATGTGCGCGCTTAACTTCCAGCATCAATATCAGCGGCGTAGCATGTTCAGTCAGTTGTCGTAAGGTTTTCGTGACGCGAGAATTGTTCACCTGAATTCATGCTTGTTTTGGCCGACGGCAGCTTGCGTCTGACCATGTATCGTGTGCGTTCCGAGTGCGTGTACGCTCTTTTTGGCGTGAAGTCATGTTTTGTGTGTTAGCTACCCGGGTGGTATTATAATCCCGTTGTTATGACATCGGAGTGATTTGCTGCGTAATATGGGCTTGGTCGGTGCGGCGCAAATTGAGGCTGTTGCGAGAAAAAAAAAATTGCGGCTAGGTAAAACAATTTTAAAGGGCAGCTAATATAGTGACCGCGCCGTTGACGTACGTTTGATGCGCAATTTCTGTTATCGCTTTATTAAATTCGCGCACGTTTGAATGAGCACTTCAAATGCATATTCGCACCGTAACGGCTGTACGCCCTTTCTTCCGTGTATGCACAGAGGAACGTTAATTACGACTTACGTTTGCATTACACGTGATGCCGTACATTTGCAGTGTGCGCGCTTACTTCATCTTAGTAGTCAATGGCGCAGCGTATCCATTCATTGCGATTTGAACCAAAACACACTGGGCGACTATATTATTTTCAGCAGACCTATTTTTGTCCAGCAAAGCGCTTGCTAAACGGGTTTAGTGTAGCGAGTTGAGCGGACGCGGCACTGAGCAGATGCGCGAAACACGAATTTGACCATGCTACGGTAGAACAGTCACTAACTCCCTTCTGCAATGCATTATTGCCTATATTTGCGGAGTGTTTGTGGCGCATCTCAAACTCGGTGGCGACATTTTTTTTTCCCCTTTTCAATAGGATTATTTCACGGATCAATTTGAGCAACGGATATTGGAGAAGCTTGGCGTTAAAAAAACTAAACCCAAATGCCACTCCCAACATTTTTTCTCACGGGAAGCCACGTCAGCAGCACAAGCCACCTGCACGACGTCATTACGGACGTTTGTTCCAATAAAATATCTATTTGCTGGCACCAATTCATTTTTGTGATTTATTGTTTTCTCTTGATAATCACCGTGACATTGGTCCTCTTTCGAATTTTTTCGGGTGTATCCCCGTGTTAGTGCAATGTACAAATCTGCCAGAATATATCCCAGCACAAAACAATTCTGTCCAGGCGCCTCCATTAATAACGGCTGTAAACGACCGCGCCCGGTGAAAAAACGCATTGCATGATTAATTAACTTTAGACGGGGCTCTAGAAATCCTATCCTCTAGAAATCCACTAGAAGTTAAAAGGGGCTCTAGAAATCCTACAAATGCTACGAAAGAGCGATTTCGGCGCGAAAACAAGAGCAAACTGCAGCGAGCGCCCTGAAGCGTAGCGAGGGCGTCTGCTCTCAAGTGGCCAACAAATATGGCGGCCCCGCCGCGGAGTTAAAAGGGACGGCGGCCCCCGCGGGTGAGGGGAGAGAAAAAAGAGGAGGGCAGCGGAGAAGGAGGGAGCAGTTGGCGCTACCTTAGTTCTTTCAGGGACCTTATCCCGCTGAGAAGGCGAAAGAGGCAGGCCACGACGTCACCACCAGCGCAACCTGGCGGCGCACACAATATCTGCATACCCGTACGATATTTCAACTGTAGTGCTGTCGCAATCACTGCGTCATAACGCGTGCTTATGTGCACTAGCATTTTTTTTTCTTTGTTATGAATTCTATTCGACATTCACTGAGCCGCATTATCGACAATTTCGAGGCATTTTAAACTCCGCAACTCACTAAGGCACACAGGGTACGTCCCTGGGTTTAAAAAGGGGGAGAGAGTAATGCAGTAAACATTTCCCTAGTCCAGTAAACGTAACTTTACCTGATCCCACTGGAACAGCACTGCAAGGGCGCAATCGTAGAGGAAAGTTATTTGGGCCGCAAGAGACTCCTTTACTGGAACAATATATGTATTGTCACGTTGGCGATCTCTCTTACCAGACACTGCCATTGAAATGCAAACTTTTTCCCCCGGCAGTGACTCCAAAGTGGTTGATTATCTTATAGCGTTTATAATGTTATTACTCATACAATAATAAAAGTCAAAATATATTTGCCAATAATATGTTTACAGTAACATAACAACTTTTCTTAGCGCGTTTCCAAAAAGCAAAAGCTTTGCTCAGAATGCTACTAACGTATAATTTCGTAAACGCGTTTATTGCTTCTTCGACTGAATGTATTTTAAACAAATGCTGTGGCTTGAAAAGAAACCGAATGTTCACACAATATGCAACCCGTCTACCCCGTATATGTAGGAAACATCATTAGTTTTGGGACACCTGTGAACTCTCTGTTGATTGATTTATCAGTAGCTTGTTTCACCATGACAGACATTTGTTGTGTAAAATGTTGAATGCCCGGAGCACTTGGAAACTGATTGGGTTTTTATGGTTTTAGGGCAGCGCAGTTACCACTAGGCACTGCGCCTTGATATGTGGATTGTAATAAATTCTGTTTTCATCAGAAATATTGTAAGGCGTGTAGCTCCTTACGGGCTCTTGGCGTGTCCTGTAGTCATCGTAACCATCGTTTCATTCTGTCACGGTGCTAAAACAACGGGACACCCTTTTACGCCTCGCGCTAGAAGGTAAGGCGTGCTAAAAACACCGGGAAAGAATGACCGAGTACAGGGATATAATCAAGGCTTTCCTCTTAGCTCGCAGAACTGTCCCGCCCACGTGCCCGGGATTGAGTCGAGAAGCAGCGTTTAATTTAAAAGGCTCCAGACCGGCTCGCTACACAGCCCGTAACTGATGCATCGCATGCACCTTGAGACGCAACCGACCGACAAGTGCAAAGTGTGCCGAGGAGAGACGGCAAGGTGAGATTGCACCAAACATCGGGAAGAAGCCAAGTCAGGAAGGATCCTACGGTGCCTGCAAGCAGCCGCAGAGAGTGACAACCCGGGAGATCGCAGTGGGCCATCCAGCAGGTCATCGACCGCTAGCACGGCAGGGACCCGGGGAGGCGACAACGGTGAGCGGGGCCCAGCCCGCGCGGCAGGCGAACCGAAGGCGACGTAGTTCACGTCGGTGCGCGCGAGCGCTCACTGCAGGCCCAAATACAGGTTTTCCAATCCAATACAGAGGTCCTGGACGCTCGTTTACGCCCGGTGCTCACAAATATGAGACTTATAAAGCAAAACCATGTACCTATACCTCTCGACAAGAATACAATTACACACTGCATGCTTCGCCACTCCCCAGGATTCACGTTAGTGCAGATGGCCCGGGATTTTTTTTTTTTACTGGACTTTGTTTCACTGGACTTTTAAATGCAGAGCAATTCTTTAACTCACATGTAGCGTCCGCCGTCCGTCCGCAACAGCTCAGCGCGCAGGTGCGCCCTCTCCCCCACTCCTCCTCTCCCGCATCACGCTACCCTCCTCGCTCTCAACAACAGCGTCCGCACCCCTCCCCCTACACTATATAAAAAAATAATACTTATCGGCGCTTGGTTTCGATCCCACGATCCTGAGGGCGGAACGCAAGGTACATGGTGCTCTTCCCACTGCGCCACAAAGCCGACACAGAATCAATCAAAGGGTACGAACGCGCCTTATATCCTTGACTCATTCAAACTGCGTCAAGAAGCTGCTGATACAACGCATTCACTACCTGTGGGCGGAACGCGAGGTACATGGTGCTCTTCCCACTGCGCCACAAAACCGACACAGAATCAAAGGCTACGAACGCGCCTTATATCCTTGACTCATTCAAACTACGTCAAGAGGCTGCTGATACAACGCATTCACTACCACCAACTCCCCAAACACTAAACTTTAAACGCAATAACCCACCCCTATGCGACACATTAACTCGAGTCCCCCTCGCGAGAAGATGGGCCCATTTTTTTTTTTTTTACTGGGATTTTTTAACGTTCTCCCCACGTTTCCCGACGACGCGTTCGAACGCGCTCATCGTTTAGGGTCGTTTTCTCCTACTAAATCCCGTCCAATAATTGTTAAATTCTCAAGCTTTAAAACAAAGGACCAAGTACTTTCTGCACGCAAAAAATTTTAAACAGAAAATGACATAACGGTGTCCGAAGATTTCAGCCCTGCAACGCGGAAAATTCGTAACAAACTAACTGCGTTTGCGAAAAATCAACCTGGCGAACCACTCTTTCACCTTCGATACAAAACACTCGTTATTAACAAGACGCACTACATCTACAATAAGGCTACTAATGAAATATCAAACAAAATAAAAAGTCGGTCGCTTGAACCCGCGCGCTACTACGTCCTCGTAGGGGCGCGTGAGGGGAAGTGGTCAGGACCTGTCGCGTGTATCAGTTCTTTTCACTAACATTCGTAGTATCCTCAACAAGCGTGACTCACTAACATCGGCAGTTGAGACAATTAAACCAGACATTTTAGTATTAACTGAGACGTGGCTACGGCCGCACATTTCAGATCATGAATTATTTTTTCCAGCACACCGTTTCTCGGTTTTTCGTTGTGACCGCACTTTGCGATCGGGGGGCGGCGTCCTCCTAGCCATCAATAAAAACATTCCATCACAATGTATTCATGTGCAAAGCAACCTAGAAATAATTTGGGCTATCATCGAACTAACTTCCCAAAAGCTTATCATCGGTGTTTGCTACCGTCCACCCCATAATACTCCTACATTTATAAATGAGCTACACGATGTTATCAACCTGGTTTGCACGCGTCATACTAATATTCCGTTGTTTCTACTTGGTGACTTTAACATTCCAAACATATCTCCGGAAAATGGACCGCCCACATTGCATCCTTTTTCAGCCTTTGCTAATGACTTCTTCAACACGTGTTCAGTTTTTTCTTTATCACAGCTGATCAGGCAGCCAACTAGATCAACCCAAACGTCAGCCAATATTCTTGATCTTGTACTAACGTCTAGACCAGATTACGTATCCAGTATTGCGCACCTAACCGGCTTAAGCGACCACTGTTTGCTATTGTTTGACATTACCTTCCCACGTCCAAAATCTAAAAGTAATCTTAAAACAATTCGGCTTTACCAAATTAGGCAATTTTGACGCATTTAATGATGAATTATCGGACTTTCTCGACCTGTTCCTCGAAGATTTCGACTGTCGCTCGGTACAAACTAACTGGGACATGTTCTCTGACAAAATTAAGGAACTAACAGATAAGTACATACCCACTCGCATCATAGTTTCTAATGATAACGCGCCATGGTATTCCACTCCCCTTAAAACGCTTATCTAACCGAAAGAAACGTTTATATAAATTAGCCAGGCTGTCCCCTAGCTCCGTTCGGTGGGCTGCCTACAAAGAGGCATCTAAAGATTACGTCACTGCTCTTAAAAATGCTAAAGAAAATTTTTGATTACTACTTTGCCATCGATGTTATCAACCGATACAAAAAGTTCTGGCGTGTTTTTAAACCCCCCCCCCAAAGACGGTGACTGCTTAACATTTGTTGATGAAAATAATACCGCTATTCCTTCCAACCGAAGTGCTGAAGTTCTCAATCAAGCCTTTGCATCAAATTTCTCCGAAGCTACTAATGTCCCACTACCCTTACCTTGCAATTACAGTCACAACCAGATGCCCCCAATTACCATCAATTCTTGTGGTGTTGAAAAACCTATTAAATCATTAAAACCATCCTCTGCTCCTGGATGTGACCTCATCAGTCCAAAAATTCTAATCAGTACTAGTTACTATTCTTCCATTATACTAACAAAAATTTATCAACAGTCGCTCGATCACGGTGTGCTACCAATTGAATTTAAAATTGGAAAGGTGGTTCCATTCTTCAAATCTGGCAACAGGCACTCACCCCTTAATTATCGACCTATTTCTTTAACTAGTATTCCGTGTAAACTAATTGAACACATATGTTTTCCAACCTAGTTATATTTTTAGAATCGAACTCCTATTTTTCTCTGTCACAAACATGGTTTCAGAAAAACGTATTCATGTGAAACGCAACTCGCATTATTCACCCATAAACTGCATACTTTTCTTGATCAGTCCACGTTTGCCGATTGTATATTCATTGACTTTTCCAAAGCATTTGATAAGGTGTGTCACAAACTATTGTTGTTTAAACTACATCAGCTTAACCTCGATTCCAAACTTCTATCTTGGCTTGAGTTTTTCTTACCAACCGTTCGCAATTCGTATCCGCTAATAATCATAACTCTGAGTTAACACCCGTCCACTCTGGTGTGCCGCAAGGTTCCGTGTTGGGTCCTCTTCTTTTCCTTATATACATTAACGACTTACCAGCATCCGTTTCTTCTAACATTCATTTATTCGCCGATGACTGCGTTGTGTACCGGCAAATAACTTGCGCTGATGACATAGCCGTCTTGCAATCTGATCTTCATACTATTTCATCCTGGTGCAAAACTGCTCATGGAACTTAACTCTAGCAATGTAAATATTTACGTGTTACAAGAACAGCCCACCAGTTACCTACTTATTTCTATTGATAACTCCCGTTTTAAATCATGTATCATCTTATAAATATCTTGGTGTTCACATTTCAGTGATTCTAACATGGACCACTCACACCGAGTATGTAATTGCCAATGCTAACCGCACGCTAGGATACCTCGACGCAATTTTTTCAAGAAGCGCCCTTCATCACTTAAATTACTAATGTACAAAAACATCGTTCGTTTCTAAAATGGGTATTCCGCATCAGTTGGGATCCAAGCTTATGATACGCTAATACAATCGCTCGAAATGGCTACAAAATAACTCTGTTCGCCTTCATCCTTTCTAACTCTAATCGCACTGCTAGCCATAACTTCAATGAAATGTAGCCTTCAACTACCAACGCTATCTTATCCGCCGTAAAATTTGCGTCTCTGTCTGCTCCATAAGATATTCTATCAACCACATCTACGTCATCAGCTCATTTTGCCTCCGCATTTCATATCGTCTCGTTGGATCACGCTAATAAAATCGGAATACCATCGTTCAAGGACAAATACATTTTTTTCAGTCTTCATACCAGGACGTCAGTCGAATGGAACCATCTTCCTGCCATCAACGCTGCCATTGTTGATCATGAATCATTTCAAAATAGCCTTAGCTAACATTTGTATAATATGTTCATTTGTATTTTGTTTTGTCACGCCTTACGCCTTGGCTAAAATTGCTTATACTAAGAAGCCAACCTGATATATTCGTTTATTACCTTATAATGCATCTAGCTACAATTGTATATTCTAGAAGCCATTGTTATAACCTTTTTACTTCTTTTTACTGCTTTTGTCATTCCTTTTTTTGTATTTAACCACTCCCCTCTCTAATGCCTTATGGCCCTGAGGGTACTGTTTAAATAAATAAATAAATAAATAAATATTGGACACCGTCCACGGTGTCCAATATTTGCTGACACGGGCAAATATTGGACACCATGGATGACACTCGCGCTCGCTATACATGACATTCGCATTTCACAGTACAGAAATATACAACAGCGGGCAACGGGGGAAAGGCTGTTGCTTGCAACGCTCGACTTTGCACTAGTGTACTGGGGTAACCTCAGCGTGGCGAAACTAAAACTGACATCCTTAAAGATTGCGAAACTCCCGTCATTCATTTTGTCGACTTGTTCTACGGAAGATTAGGTTAAGGGCACCGTGATTTCCTAGTGCGCTGTTTGAACCAAATCAGGCATGGTTAAGATTCCACGTGTTTACTTGTCAATGATATAAGAATGCATTCTAGCACTGTGCTGTCAGCCAAAAGTCATGTCTTATTGAAGTTAGGGTATTCTATAACGCGAGCCGTTCTGAAATGAAGCAGCCGGTGTGTGGGTGTAGCATTACTACGCGATCATCACCAAAGAGGCACGCCATTCAAGACGTTGATTTGGACCGCATGTATATGTGTCTTTTGTTTGAATCGGCATTTTAATGTATGATTAGGTATTTATAGACAGCATTTTAAAGATAAAAAGGGACTAGACCCGAACCTGATCTGCTGTTCACTTGGATTTGAATGTCGAGGAGGTGCTACCAATGGACTATTCCAGACCGCCCACTTCTGTGCGCCGTTCACCTTGCATATTTGTGGGGATTCCCCCGGTACTCGTGCCGGTGGCACGGTAGTCAGAACAAGTGCAGTTCTCCGACATGAATTTCACTTTCTTGTATCATAATGGGCAAGCCCCGTATAGTCCGAACTCAAGCTTCACTGGTAATAAATTTGTCCACAGTATAACAGCTGATGAATTTTTAAACCGTTTACTTTTTACCAAACATGATCATATCGCTACAACGTACCCAGTTGCAACACAGATTGAGTAAACTATTCTCATATTTCCGGGCAACCTGGACACAAAGAGTTACTTGGTTTATTGCAGCATTTTGACACCCTTGTACCGCAAGGCCGCTATGTTTCATGCGTGTTTTCGTGACTAACATGTCACTTGTTGGTTTTAGTAAAATACAAGAACCTCGAAAATGATGGATTATCGCATATAAAGCTTTGAAGCTGAGCTTGTCTTTTTAAAATACCCGACAACTGTCACTATTCTTGTTCTGCTCACCGGAAGCTATGTTTTGTGTTTGCTGTTTCCCAAAGCATTGATCGATTGCTCTATTACCTTAATCCTGCAATCCAGTTGACTGTGCCCTATATACGGGCAGGAAACGGAAGAAAATGCATCAAAATTACTGTCACACATAAAATCCGAGATGTAGTTAGCTGTGAAAGGCGCGATCAGTGCGAACAATAATAAAAGCTAAGGTAACCGAATGCTTTGCCGTCATCACGTCATACTCAATACGACATCAACTTCGGGGCAAATATTATGGAGCTATTTACTAGGCCTGCATCTTGCGAAAATCTGTTTTAGGTAGGATTGTTTTAATCTGCAGCAAAATTCACTCCCGAATAAGATCTGAGCATCTTCACGGACAATCGGTTCTGCTGCCAGCGTAAGCTGATGAAGGATAGGAGCATTTCTAACTGTGCATACCTTTTTTCACATCACATAATAATACATGCCTTCTAATGTGACCTTTTGTTGATAACAAGGATTCATTCTGTATGGCCTGCCTTTTAACTTCTCTATGGTGTAAGGTTAAAGGGACAACGAGAGGGTGGTGTGGGTCAGGAAAGCAACGCGTGTTAGGGACGTTAAGTAGAAATAAAAAAAACGAAATTGGCGTGGGCAGGGAATGTATGCGAAGGTAAGCTAACCATTGGTCATTCAGGGTAACAGTGTGTGAACCCCCACAGAAGGCAAGCGCAGCAGTGGGCGGCACAAAGTTAGGTGGGCAGATGGGATCGATAAGTTTGCCGGCATAAATTGGTCGCAGTTAGCACAGGACCGGGGATAATTGGAGATCGATAGGAGACCTTTGCCATGATGAGGGCCGTAGAGTAGACAGGTTGATGTATGATTAATAGGATGACGACGATGATGGTAATGAGGATGATAATGATGGCCGCAACCCACGTTACTTTTGGGTCTTTTGGTAACCTGTAGTGGGGCTCCCAAGAATCAAATGCCCGCGAAGCTTTTTTGAAGCACCGACGAGGCACGTCAAATCGCGCTGAACAACGGAACCGCAGACTGGACCCTAACTATTCATCAAAAGGAACGCAACACAGCCGTATTGTTAATATAGGGTTGTTGGTTACCTATTGATATGACGTATGTACCAGGTTGGGGAAATATAATAAGCCATGCCATAAGATCCCAGTGCCCATAAGCAATGCCAAGCCATGCCATAAGAACCATTTTCAACCCAAGCACAACATAGCGGGGCAACTTTTCAAACTCTATCTGGCGCCACTAGGTTTCACAAGGTATTGGGCGGCTGCGGGATCGTAGAGGACGGCGAGCTTGACAGTGGATACTACTTGCGCACTACGACATGCACAACTTTTGTAAGCGGCTAAACAACTGAGTACTACAGGCGTCATTTTTCTATGTCACGCCGATAATATTACGAAACATCCATAGGCCCCAGTATTTCCTGGAAGAGGCTGTTAGGACAAGCGGACCCTGCCATCTGGGAGGGTCCACAGTGCCCAGGTCTCTCTGGGTGAATGGGCATCGCGGTGGGGCTGGTCGTGCAAGCAGTAATATAAGCCTGCTGCGCGTTGGACGGTGGATTGGAAGTGAGCGGAAAGTTTAATCAGGGTAGCCTCACTACACAGTACCAATGGGTCCAAGAGTAAAGTGGCGTGCCAGACCATGATCATCACCATAATCATACTGTATACTATCACTACAGTGCAAAAGCCTCTTTCATGCGTCTCCAATTATCCTGGTCCTCTGCACAGTGCGACTAATTTATCCCGTAAACTTCTTGATCTCATCTGCCCACCCAAATTTCTGCCACCCCTGCCACGCTTGCCTCACTCTAGGGATCCACTCGGTTACCATTAATCACCAACGGTTATCTTGCCTTCGCATTACATGCCCTGCCCACGTCCATTTCTTCTTCTTAATTTCTACTAATATGTCCTTAACATGCGTTTGTTTCCCTGTCCCACTCCGCCTCTCTTTTGTCCCTTATTGTTACACCTATGATCTTCTGTTCCATTTCTCGCTGAGTTGTCCTCGATTTAAATTGCACCCTCTTGTTTGAAACTTGAAGCCTCCATGTTTTGGCCCCGTAGGTGAGTACCGGTAAGATGCAGCTGTCATACACTTTCTTCTTCAGCGACAATGGTAGGCTGCATTTCATTATCTGAGAATGCCTGCCATATGCACCCCACCCCATTCTGATCCTTCTAATTATCTCTGCCCTCATGGTTGGGATCTGGGGTCACAACTTGGCCTAAGTAGATATATTCGCTTACGACGTCCACTGCCCTCGCCACCTATCTCAAACTGCTGTGCTGTCCCGAGGTTATTTATCATTAGTTTTATCTGCATATTAATTTTCAGGCCCACGGTTCTACTCTGTTCGCCCAGTGCGGAAAGCATGCTTTGCAATTCGTCCCCCGAGTTACTTAGCAAGGCAAGGTCATCAGCAAATCTGAGGTTACTGAGGTATTCTCCATTAACCCTTACTCCCACCTGTTCCCAATCCAACGTTCCTGAACACTTCTGTAAGCATGCTGTGAATAACATTGGATGAGATTGTGTCTCCTTGTTGACACCCTTCCTTATAGGTATTTTGCTGCTCTCCCTATGGAGGATGATGGTAGCTGTAGACCCATTGTAGATATCATCTAGTATTCTTACATAATGCTCATCTACTCCCTGGTTCCGTAATGCCTGAATGACTGCTAGGGTTTCGACCGAGTCAAATGCTTTCTCATAATCTATGAAGGCTATATATATGGGTCAGTTATACTCAGCGCACTTCTCTATCACCTGATTGATTGTGTGAATATGGTCCATGGTTGAATAACCTTTACGGAACCCTCCTTGTTCTTTAGGTTGACTGAAATCTAAGGTTTTCAGAAATTCGGTTGGCTGATTACCTTGGTAAATACCTTGTCAGACTGGTAAATACCTTGACTGACAGTAAGCTGATCGGCCTGTAATTTTTCAAGTCTTCATGTCGCCTTCTCTTTATGGATTAGGATGATGTTCGCGTTCTTCCAAGATTCCGGTACCATTGCGGTCATTAGGCATTGCTTTAAGAATACTTGATACAAAAGGCCCTGCTGTGGCTTGTTTTGTCACAACCCTAATTCTAAATGCTTGCACCATGCATTCTGTGGAGACATGAGCTTTTGGAGACATTTCTTTCCTCACCTTCTCTTCTTGTACATACAGAAGGTAAAAGGCCGGCCCGTACAGAATATAAAAAGAAGAGTACCCAGCAGTCAACTGCAAGAAGGCTTTCATGCGATTGTTCATAAGCTAAAACGATGTTCGGAGTCTGAAGGGTGAGGGAGGAAGCGTACAAGCACGAGGACGAGCAAAATGGTTTTATACAGTTTCTCGAGAAGACATTAGTTTGGGGATGTTATATGATGAGCAGTCTATGTGGAAGGAAATAAGAGTGGAGGATGTCGTCGAAACTACGGTCTCGATTGTAATGAATTTATTATATGTGCCGTATAAAAGAAGAATGCCGTAAAAGTGGAAGTTCGCAACACCGCTAACGAAACCAGTATCGAGCGCTCGCGTGATAACATATCGATCATGGAACCACGGGCAACTCTTTCCTTGAAGTTGACGTAAGACAGGACGAGGAGGTCCACGCTAAAGTTAGAGCTACGGCCCAGCACGTCGGTTAAATACCAACCGCAGTGGCTGCTTTTCATATGGACGGGAAAGGCAAAAACTGTGCGCCGTGACTTGGTCGTACGTAAAGATAAAAACGCGGTCACTATTAACCCAAGCGATAACTCCAGCCCGTCTCATATCCCCGGTGAGCACGACGCGTTTAATTGCACGAATTCTTGTTTTTGAAGAAATGTAATGCAGAAATGAAGGGCTATTCAGAGATCTCGCGTAGGAGTGTAGTGCCCGCCTGGCGAAAAGACACTGTCTTACAATATTGGGACATATCGCGAGTCGTTACATACCGTCCCAGAAAACGATATAATGCGGAACAAAAAAAAAACGTCGTGTGACCTGGTCATACGGCGTGCCCCATACCAAGGTGTACCCTTGGGGGTTAGTGATGGGGCTGTTAAAGAACACATGACAGGGGGTAATACGGAATGAGCGTCAGGAATTTATGGCCATTACTAGTTCTGGTCCTATAATGCACCATTCATGCAGCCGGAAAAATGGATCAGGTTTGGTAGGGGACAGCAAATTCATCAGTAACGGAGCAAAAGCGAAGAGGGAAAACACGATTGGTGGGAGCGCATAGCACAACACGAATCACATGGCGGAGGGGTAGACGACTGTCGTCTTCGACAAAATTTGCATTAAGCAAGTAGATATGCCGCCAATTTTTTTATGTAAAGCGAAACAAACCATGTTCACTTCGCAATTGCCCAGGCAAGGCAACACTGCGTGCTAAAAAAGCCGCTTGCCTGTATGTGCGCTTAGGAGGAGATGGCGTAGGCTACGTGGTGAATATTACGAATATATTTCTCGCTCGCCCCGACCGGGATCTACTCCATTAAAATAATCTACAGCCAAAAGCAACAGCCTGGGTGCTACACACTTAGCCGTCAGAAGTGTTTTACCTGTTGTCCCTGGATTTCTTCATTAACTCAAAGGTTTACTTTTATCACTGATGGCGTCTGTATTCGAGAACGCGTGGCTGGAAACGATTTTTCTTCGTCGAGATCAATGTCGTGGGAGAGAGTGAACGAAAAAAAACGCTTCAGTGGCTGGATGGAATCAAGCCTAAGTCCCTCCATTTTTGACGCCGACGTCTATCTGAATACTGTGTTTCGACATAGTCGAAATTCACTGCATACTCAAAACACACAGCCAAAGAATCCGTCATAAAATGTTCACGTTCAAGCCATCGTCTGTCGTGAGACGGAAGGATGCGTGGTTTTTTAGGACTGAATAAGGAAATATTTTAGTCGCATTTTTTGTAACCAATGTCTTGAAAGGATGATGATGATAAATAATGATGATTGGATCGTTATGGCACAAGGCCAACTAGGAAAGGAGACCCAAAAAAGAGCGGTAAGTTTAGATCAAAGTTAAGTTCTAAATCCAGCAGTGAAGAACGACGATAAAACTAAGACAATGGAGATGGCTGATGGTAAGTTGTGGGAAGTGTCCTGTTCGTGTTGTGTCCAGTGCCTTACGCTGCATTATAATGCGCAAACCGATACGTGCTCCCCACATCTGCTGCACAGGGGTCTTGTAGAGCCAGTGAGCAGGTGGGATTGTGTTGCCTGTATGTGGCCTATCCGTACCCTGGCCAAGGGTAGCTTCTGTCTATCTGTTTGCACGGCGTCAGTGGTGTCTGGTCACAAGTCGGGCTGTATTACGTGTAGCTTTTTGTCTGTTTGTTTACTTTCAGTCTACTGGCCATCTTGTTTCGAACTTTGTTGTTTAATTTGCGGCTTGAGGTCGGCCGTAGGGTACTGATGTAATGAATAGTTTGTTAATAAGAACAGCCCTCTGATCTGCAAAATCATTCACGGCAATCTCGCAGCTGGCCACAAAGCAGCATATATGCTTACTTCAAAATTTTCAGCATACGCGCACATTATGTCACTGTAAAGAAGGCTAAAGATATTGCTGTTTTTCAATGGCATTTTAGACACAAGGTGCGGCGTAAAACACTCAGGAAGTCTGTATATACGACGGTCTATAAGAAGTTGATGTTGCTAAAACGTGACTCACGATAAGAAAAATGCACGAACCGCTTATTAACGTGAACAATACCGGTAGTTGTATTCAGGGGGATGCATTTACTAAAATTAGGTCTATAGCCTCGACCAGAAACGGTACTGCAATTTTTTGAAGCGTCACTGCAAAACTATACCTTCCGATATTTTTATTGCTACGGCAAGACAATGCAGCAATACTTTTCCTTCTTTGGCACCCGGTTGTTATCGAGTTCCATAAAAGATAGGGTAACGGGAAACGGGCTGCAGTTGCCATGGTGGTGAAATGTTTTGTAAGATGTTGATGTGTGCACATTTAAAATGCCAACGGAAAGACGCGAAGCTTCCTCTTTCACGCTCAGTTATAAGGGCAAGGACGCTTTGTAAGCAGCTGAATTATGGGGTGTATCCTTTAAGCACAGGTTTAAATGGATGGTTATTCATTGATAAAATATATGTACCTTCGCTGATGTTCCGGGCATCATTTCTACATCTCACTTACACACTCTGGGACGAAAATACTGCGCAAAGCACCCAACTTAAGGTTGAAGCCCAAATGTACAACTGGGTCGAGCATTCTCAATGCTGTTTTTTGCCGCCGACCCATACCCCGGCCACTGCCATATTCCCACCGAGACCCTATAAAGCGGTATAAAGACGGAGCAGGAGTTCTTTATCAGCACCCTATGATTGGTGTGAAAGAACCTGGGGATATTGCTGCTGTTTTTAGACGTTTATGATTAAGTTGTTATTTTCAGGAATGAATGCGAGTGGTTGTTCGAACACGACACCTAAAAACCGGTGCTCATTTTTTTACAGGAATTGATATGCCATAGAGAGTAATGCACGGTCTGGATGTGTTCCCTGCCTTCTGGATTGACACAACGCAAGTAATTTTTTGCCGGCTTGAAACGCCGTCCTGAGGCACGCCCTTTTCTTGCACCAACTCTCACATAAAAGGTTCTCCCCGACACGTACCTCCCAAAGGTGTTTTACAATGTTATCCGAAGCTCCGAATGACTTCAGGTCACATAGGATCCCTTAAAGGGACACTGAAATGTGAATTTGTCGAGCTCCCGGTTTTACTTGCGCTGCGTAGACTGGGTTTCTTGTTGCGGTGTCGTGCCCCTACGACCCAGACTGGCGCCGTGCTATTCGCGTGTGTATAGATGCCATTGCATTTGACTTACTGTGTCACTTGTTACTGATTCTGTCCGGTGACGTTGAGCTAAACCCTGGTCCTACCACAGAAATTCTGGCTGCCATAAGTAAACTTCAAGAATGCCAAAAAAGCTATTCAAACTGAGATAAAATATCTGAAGACCACACAGTTATCACAAGAAAAAACGATCACAGATATCACTAACAGGCTTGCCGCACTGGAAATCACGCAACCGAAAAATAATCCAGACCCAGTTGTGCACGAGGCATTTCAATCAAACGTGAAATCGCGGTCCTTCAAGCGGCTCACACAGATACCAACAACCGAATGCGGAGGAACAATCTTCTGTTCCTGGGTATCGATGACGCAGAAAAAGAGACGTGGCAGGAAGCAGAAAAAAAAAATAGTAGAATTTTGCTCTGCCACCTTGAAGCTGCAAATTTCACGACAACGCTATCGAACGTGCCCACCGCTTAGGCAAATTTAGTAACAACAAAAAAAACCCATAATTTTAAAATTAAACCACTTCAAGACTAAAAAAAATATCCTTGCTTGCGGCCGCCAAGGGAACTGATTCGCCATCCGAGAAGATTTCGCTCCCGCTACTCGTTACGCGCGCTCCAAATTAATACAATTCATACGACCTCAAAAATGTGCCTTCAAACTCTCCGTTGATAAACTTCACGTAGGAAGTAAATCGTATTCTTACGACGCGGCAACCGATACCGTTTTAGAGTGCGAAAGCTTCCCTGCGTTTGCGCCGTTCCCCCCCCAGCATCATCTCAGTGCCGAAGCATGTGGTAACTGACGCAGAGCAAACAACCAAGTTCATTCAAACAACCGTCCATCCTCTTCTGTAGATATCAACATTGCTTTCACCAACATTAGAAGTGTAGTCCCGAAACGAGATCAGTTACACAGTTTTATCACAGACATTGACGCCGACGTAATTCTTCTCACCGAGACATGGCTGAATGACAACATTAAAGATTGTGAAGTTTTGCCCTTGAACCTAAATTACACACTTTTACCGCCATGATAGAAAAGACAAGAGAGGAGGTGGCGTTCTCGTAGGAATTAAAAATAGCCTGTCATCCTCACTCGTCAGCCGCGATGACAACCTTGAGCTCACATGGGTGTGTGTGCACAATTCATCGGTTTAAAATTGTGTTCGGCGTTTGTTATCGACCACCGGACAGAAAACCGCTTTTTTGTGACCACCTTCGCAACTCCCTCACAAACGTCAAAGATAAATTCCCCGAAGCGCCAATTTTCCTTTTTGGAGATTCCCAAATACCCTCACATCAATTGGTCCCTTCTCGCGGGGCTAATCAGTCGCCCTCGAATGAACCCAAACAATTTCTAGACTTGGTACTAGATTTTTAAACCCTTTACCAAACAATAACGACGCCTACTAGAGGTGACAACGTACTTGATCTTTTGCTCACCAACTGCCCTGATGATGTATCAAGTGTAACAGTACTGCCCGGACTTTGCGATCACAACCTTTTTCAGTGCCCTCTCTATGCCAATAAAAGACGGCCCCCTACGAAGAAATTAATCACAGACTATAATAGAGGAAACTTTGAAAAAAAAACTTACTCACTACTATGAAAATTTTGAAAAGTCGTACGAGGCTCGTTCAGTAAACACCAACTGGGAACTCTATAAAAACATGTTGCTCAGCTTAAAAAAGAAATATATACCTACAATCACTGTAAAATCAGACTCGAATAACCCATGGTTCAACAAACACTTAAAATCACTGCTAAACCGGAAAAAGCGCCTGTATAGAACCGCAAAAAGCAAAAACAGTCCAGAAGCATGGGAGCGACACCGCCTCTGTGAGGCTGAATACATCAAAGCTTTAAATGACGCCAAAGACAAATATTTCCAAGTTGACTTGATTTCAATACTCCGCACAAACCCAAATAAATTCTGGCGCACCATTTCCACCAAACCACAAACTAACCAGATAAACCTTGTCGATGCAAGTGAGGAACCCATAGGCGTCAGTGATTCCGCAGCAGCCCTAAACGAATTCTTTACATCGGTCTTCCACGATTTTAATTCTTGCCCTATAGAACCCTTGCCCAACTTCTCCCCCAAAACAATGCCTGAAATACAAATAACCCTGGATGGCATAACCAACTTAATCCGCTCTCTTAAAATATCATCATCAGCAGGCTGCGATGACATCAATGCAAAATTACTTAAAGGTACTATACATATCTCTAGTAAATTTCTGTACCTTATATTCAAACAGTCCTTAAGCACAGGAACCTTGCCTGACGATTGGAAAAAAGCGAAAATAGTCCCCATTTTTAAAGGAGGCAGGCGCGATGCACCTTCCAATTACCGCCCGATTTCTCTTACCAGTGTCCCATGTAAGCTCCTCGAGCACATCATAGCATCTAACCTAATGTTTTACTTAGAATCAATCAATTTTTTTTACCCTTCCAACACGTGCTTTCGTAAATCTCTGTCTTGGCGAAACTCATTAGCCGAATTCACACATGACCTGCTGCAACACATGAAGACCATCTTCAAATTGACGGCAATATCTTGGATTTTTCGAAGGCCTTCGACCGCGTTTTCTCACAAACATCTGCTTGCCAAAACTATCTCCCCTTGGTATCAGTCCAAACATTATAAAATGGCTTGAACAGTTTTTAACTGGACGCGTCCAGTTTACCTGCGCCAACAATTTCCAGTCAGCTCTAACCAATGTAACCTCAGGTGTTCCCCAGGGCGCAGGCTTATCTCCACTCTTGTTTTTGATTTACGTAAACGACCTTCCCTGCTAACATAACGATCAAAATTGCGCTTTTCGCGGACGATTGCGTCCCTGTATACCCCCTTCTTTCACCTAATGACACTATCCGCCCTACAACATGATCTAGACACCATCGCTGCCTGGTGCGAAAAATGGCATATGTTTTTAAACCTCACAAAATGCAAAGTAATGTCTTCACGCGCAAACATACCACCATTGAATACATTATTGCATTCACTCCGTTCCTATTGACCACACCAGTGCTTACAAGTATCTAGGACTTCATATGACGCCATCTCTATCATGGGTGACACAATATCCAAACAATCCGCTGTGAAGCTTCGCGCACACTTGGGTACTTGCGACGCAACTTAAAATCCGCATCTTCCGAAATAAAAAAACTTGCATATTTAACATTACGTTCGACCGAAACTTGAGTACGCATCATTCCATTGGCACCCATTACAAGCTTATATCTCAGCGATGACTTAGAAGCCGTGCAAAACCGCGCTTCTCGTTTCATTGCTTCAGAATATTCGAGACGAACCAGCATAACAGCCCTAAAACAAACTCTGTCTCTTCAACCGCTTGCTTCGCGGCGCATAATTTCTCGCCTCTGCCTCCTGCACACCTTTTACTTTACTCGGTCAGGACACGCCCTCCTGAAACGCCCGTTTCGGACATCGTCCCGTATATCTCACACTCACCCCTTGGCGGCGATAAAGGGCCGCACGACGGCGATGAGCAGCTCATTCTTTCCCCACACCGTCACGCTTTGGAACGCGCTGCCGGACAACATTGCTTCGTGCAGCGATCGCACAAAATTTCGCGAAAAACTAACGTATATCAGCAACCCAAACGATGCTACCTAAAGACCCCACCTGCCTTCTTCGTATCTCTTTTTTACTCTTCTTTCTTTGTCTGTTATTACACTCCTGTAAAATTTATTCTTAGTCTTGCTGTTGTCACTTGAATGTTCATTCCTGCTTTTATTTCCTTCTAGTGTTGTTTCTAGTTACTATGTGTGACCATTGTCGCTTTTTTATGTTACAACCTCGACGTACGCCTTGTCATTTGAGTGTTAATTTCCTTCCTTTTTATTTCCTCTTTTGTTGTCCCTTGTTAACTTGTGATCATTTTTACTTTTTTACGCAGTTGTTGAAACCCGATGTACGCCATCACTTGAGTGCTGATTTCTGTCTTTTTTTTTTCCTCTTATGTTACAACCTTGATATACGCCCCCCCTTATGTAATGCCTCCTGGCCCTTAAGGACGAATAAATGAAATGAAATGAAAATTAACACTTTTTATTGTTTTTCGGGTTGATAAGTCGGTAACCTTTATTACAAAGCGGCAAAGAAAAAATCTACCATGTGCTGTCTGCGGCGGCCGCACCCATAGAACTTGCCGCACCAACTAAATGCTGTGACGACAGGAGGAGATGCGCCTTGATTGGACGAGGTCCAAGGTTAGCATTCAAACCAGTTTCGGTTTCGGTTCTGTAAAACAACATGCTTGACATCCGACGTATCGTTGGATGGACATTATCGATATCTCAGTAATCGTCGTAGCGCGCTTCTGCCATGTCGTCGGCTGTAAAAGGCCAAAGGCCTAAGATAAGCCTCCCAGTATGGATTGGAATCGTACCATGCAGTAGCCGAGGCTCACGCAGCGGATGAACGCCCTCCACGTCACCGCAGATGCTCAAATGCCATGCGCTTTTCCCCCATATTTGGAGCTTGCCTCACTTATGACTGTATCGTAAAAAGCAAGTTCGCACCAGGCCAACGGTCTGTTCATTCTGGCCTGTGCCCACTGCCCGCAAGCAGTCGTGCTTATGGCAGCCACTCCGTATCGTATCGTTTTTGGCGCTTTTTTTTTTTTTTGATGTAGCATCATGCACCAACTAGCCCATCTCAGTTCACTTGTTCAGTTCGTTGCAACAGCACGTTAACGAGAACTCGCTAGCGAGTCAGTGTCAGCCTGCGCGCGTTCTGTGAACTAGTTGTTGTAGCAGTGAACGTTACGGCTCAAAAATGGTGAACGCAGTATAGAAAACATAGGCCGAGAACGACAAAGTCAATTTAAAAAAAAAGTAAAAAGTACCCCCC